>SNQJ01S0015202.1:29089-54665 GCA_010110895.2 Picea sitchensis
CCAATCTTTGACATGGGGAACGACTTTGAGGAGCGCACAAGTAATATTTTCTCTATTCGAAAAGTTATGGACAGAGAAATACCCTTCTAGTAGATTCAACCACTTGTCTACAACATTTGTGTCTATCTGACCTTCAAATATAGGAATAACGAAGTTTATTTGTACCTTGAAGGGGGCGGTGCTCCGCTCGAAGAAGATGTGTCGCCTATTGGTAGTCGCCGAAGGATTTGTGAGAAATTATCCATCATCTCATTCCTCTGTTGCGTTAGGGATTCCTCAATCAACAGTTTGAAAGGATCTCCTATCCCATCATCTTTATTTTGTCCTTCCATGAGAGGTCGCTTAGGTGTGCGAGAGCTTTTGTCCTCAAGAGAAACAATCTTGAGACCCAAATATTTGTACTCCGACCTCGTTAGGGACATGCATTAAGACGATAAGGAGAAGACCACTCTGATACCACTGATCTAGATTTTATGAGCAGAACAAAATGACTACAGATTATTACCAGATTCTTAACACAGAATAACAGAGATACAGTAACACTGGTTTTCTATTCAATAAGGAAATAAGATGAAACTGTAAAATGCAGCGGAAAACAAGCTTGCTGGAATGGTGGCAGTTTATCTCTGAGAAGAGATGTGACGACTGCGCTCATTTGCAAGAAGATGATTACAATGAGGCTCTCAAGGCCTTTTTACAATGAATAGGAGTTTCGAAAACCCTAAACATCCAAAAATCTAACCCTAGGAGATGAAGCGCCAAAAGTCATGCGGGCCCCGTTTGGGTAAGTCAGTACATCAACTTCCCGGGGTCGTGACTTTTGCATACGATCTCTGTTTTAGGTCTATGATAGCCCGTTGGAAAGATCTATCTGAGGAATACAACAGTTGCACAAATTTTCATAATGAAAATTTTCAGCCGCAAAATACCCCAAAAAACGTCGTTTAGGGCCTCAAAACGGCTCCGGAAGTTCAGGACCCGAAAAACTGCTAAAAATAGTAAATTATCAAAATTGGTAGAAAACTGTTTTGAGCCAGCTGGAAAAGGTGGGTGGCCACTGATATCCACCTGGATCAATCGGATTGGCCCCTTACTTGGCACAAGGTCCCTTAAAGGATTATGTGGGTTTTGAAAAGATCCTCATTCGCTATCTCAAGCACGAGGAAGGAAACACAATCATGTGGATGAGGTTTTGGGGCTCAGCAGGAGCTTGAGAACTAATTCGACTCCATCAAATTGATCGATCCTAGGCCGGGAGGTTACGCAGCTGGGAGGAAGAGGGGGTTTACATTAGAAGTGTACCAAGGACCTATGCATCCTGGACAACAAGCAACCAAAGTTTAAATCACACATGATTGAAGTAGAAGGCATGATCAATAACCATGCATTCACTATTTTTAGCTGATTCAAGAGTTAGTCATGGCTATATAGATTCCCAGGTAGAGGAAAGATTGCAATTCCAAAGAATTAGGCACGTGAAATCTTGGCTGGTACAGTTGGCTACAGGAGCCAAGAGAAAAGTAAATGAGTTGGTTAAGTCAGGTCCAGTGGGCATCATTGGGCTACAACTATAAGAGAAATATCAGCAATGCAACTGAAGAAATGTCGAAGAATTATATGCAGCTAGCAAAGGGTGCATATGTGCATCCTTACAGTATGAATAGAGATTGGATATGTAATTCAAGTTTGAGACTATTAGTCAAAGAGAAGAGAAGGTATAAGAAAACCTCAAGTACTAAAGTATTCAATTAGGAAAGGGTTGAAGAAGTTCAGTCTTGAAGAGTAACTGGATATTGAATTAGTTGGATTAGTTGGATCCAGGAAATAAATGAAAGCTGAAGGTTAATATAAACTCAATATGTGAATGGAAATGTGAAGGCAATCAAGAGTGATTTGGCTAGAAAGTGCTCAAGCCAGAACTAATCTTGTACAATGATTACAGTGAGAGCACAAGAAGATTTCAGAATCTAGGATGAAGTGAAAAATCTGAGAATGACAAGAAATATGATACAGGGAGAAAGAAGTTACTGAAATTGCGGTAGTAGCAATTGAATTAGGGTTGGTTGAACAACCATAAGAAAAAAAATCATTCTTTCATGTTGCAAGTGTTGTTGATGATGGTTCTACATATGGAAGGAAGCAATAGAAAGTTGAAGGTTGGTTATAAGTTTGATAAAAGAAGCATGACAACTTCTACTACCATCATACATTCAGGTAACATAAAATTTATTAATGGCAGGCATGCAGGTATGAGTTTTATTACACTTATTACATAATTGCTGAAGGGAATTTAGGTAAGAATTTTCTTAACCAGAGTTATTTTATAAAATCACATGATTATATTATTTGAATGCATACCATTGGATGTGGTAAAGGATGGAGGCTTGTATTAATTCAAATATTCTTAGCTTTTGAATGCACACACTAACATAATAGAATGTCATGTTAATTTGGTTATGGGGTAATAACCAAAGGAATAAAAGATAAGAACTTGTTATAGGAATGAATGCCAGTAATCTAGTCATGTATGAGACAATGACATGGTTGGATATGGAAAGGTTATGATCCACACAGGTACCAAAAGATTCCTACCTTTAAATAAAACTTGGGCTGCAACCTTTTTCCTAACACTAATGAACACCACAAAATTATATTCTTGGTGTAGTGTTCGGGTCGAAAAGGAAAGCATCCAATTAATTGGGAAGACAATAGGAAGTGTGTGGAGAATGTTTCAAGACATTGGCCAGAATTCCAACTTATGGATGGTGAGATACATGACTGAGATAAAGAGATTTATGTAATTCAATGCAAGGTGCATTGCATAAGTATGCATTGAGAATTACACTCATGCATAGTAAGTTATAGAATTGTATACTTAAATGCAATTGTTGAATGTGTTTGTAAATACATGCATATATATTGTTGCATGGAAATAATTGCTACTAACAACTGAAATGTTGTTAACTCATGAAGTTGAGGACATTTCAGGAATTGTTGGACATTGCAACAGGAAAGTTGCAAGTCAAGTAGTCACATGAATACTGGCTACAGAAAAAATTATGTTCCGAAATTGAAGTAATGAACTTATTGATATTACTATGAACATGCATATGCATAGCATGACGAGTCATTCTATTTTGTTAAAATTGTTTGGTAATTGTGATTGAATTGCTGGGTGCAGAAAATTCTAGGATCACTGCATAAGGTTTTGTACATATTGCAATGAGAATATGATGTACAGGAAATACTGACAATTTGTTGGCTGAATGCAAGATAGAAGCATTGCAAGAAAAATGGTATTCAACAGGGTGCTTGTTGAAAACCACAAGGAATACTACCTTGCTACTATTGCGGTAGCCATGAAAAATTATGAAATAGAATTTCATAATTTGGAAAAGTTGAAATTCCTTATGAACTCAGTTTGAATTTTTAAAATGAATTGTTATGATGTTCTCTCATAATAATTGCATGTGTGTGATGCAGATGAGACAATATTGGTTAAAGTGGGAATGTTGGAAGAAGAACTAATGTTAGAGACACTGAAGCCCTTTAATGGAGAACCTTGGACACTGAATCCCTTTAATGGAGAACCTTGGTTAGAGGCTCTAATTAGTGGGGTTGGAGCCCTCCTCTTGCATGTGAAAGCCTTGGCAAGATGGATCGCTGAGGGATTTTGTAGCATTGAAGGGATACCTGAGCCTGGAAAGGTGAGTTCAACAAACATGAGGCAACTCAGAAAAATTTATGGCATGGTAGCTGCCATAAGGAGGGCGTGTCAAATGGTAATGATGAGCTGAATGCTTCCTAAAACAACTCTATAGAGTAGAGAAATTGAATTCCAATTGTAGCTAAAGCTTGAGATTTTTGAATTTTTGAATTGTATATGTATGAACAACGCTTGCATTGAGGACAAGGCAAAAATAAGGGGAGGGATTGTAATATCCTCCACAAAGCCCCAATTGTAATTATGAATTGTAAACATGTTTGTTAGGTTGGTGAGATGAGATATAATAAGCTAGGAGGCTTATGTGATGATTAGCCTTATATATAGGATGATAAGGCCATGAACATAAGTTTTGTATATGTAATTATGCATCATTAATAAAATTATACCTCACAAGTATGCACTAAACCACAAAGAAGAGTTGTGGGGGACTAAGCTTCACTAGGCTTGGTAAGGGAGGGGGCTGAGAGATTGGGGAAAAAGGCTTATGTTTAAGAGCTTAAAAACCAAAGAGAATAATAATAAATAATTATTATTCTAAAGGCTTTAGAGAGGATATTAATTTATCCTAAGTTCCCTTAGAGAGAGGAACGAGTTCCAAGTGGAGAGGAATGTGCTCTTTGAGAGCCAAGTGTCATCCAATATGTATGCAAATTTAGGGGGGGATTCTCACCATTCTCACCATTCAGACTAGGCTAGACATCCCTTACAATGAATCACCCATGTAATCGAAAGTAATGCTAGCGAGCCAAGGTCAAATCTTCTAAGACAACCAACCTCCAGAATCCAGTCTCAACCAATATCCATCGAACCCATAATTCCGCAGTTGCCCATGTTTCCACCGCTTTCTCCCCAACATCTAGTTTTGTTGGTTGCCATCACCATGCCCGCGGTGTTGAGAAGCAAGAGGAAGAGGTGTCGCTAGGGCCTATGGATAGAAGAAGGTTGTTTATGAGAAACTCTCCAGTGAGAGAGTGTGTTGAGGGAAGTGATTTCTCAAGGTGAGTTCTTTCAGGAGCAACTCTCTCCAGCTGAGAGAGTGTGCTAAGGAAGTGAGTTCTCCCTGGAGGGATTCCAGTAGTAACTACAAATCTATGAGAATTCATGATCCTGCCTATTGCTGAAGCCCAAGGAAAGGGAGGTTAGCAGATGAAGGATTGTCTAGGTGACAGAGAAGTTGTATTCTCCTGGGGTGGAACAGACATATGGGGATATGGGGAATGAGAGTCCGTGAGTCAGTGGGCTTAAGTGGTTCTTTGGAGGAAATACTTCCCATTGAGAGTCGCGGCAACTTCCCCTCGCTGTCCGCCTAGCCTAGAATCCCTTGCTCGGTGGAGTTCAGTCCCAGCCTTGAGGGTGGCCCATCACGAGAGTGATGATCAATGTGGTTCCATGGTTGGGAGGTTCTGGAAAGGTCCGAACGGTTGGTGTAATTTCCATTAAAAAAGATAAGTACCCATTTCTCTGCTCATTTACATGATGTATATTTGTACATGTTATATGGATGAATATTGTCTCAGATATGTTGTTATATTTATGGGTTTTCTCAGGAATACTGTGATGTATGTTTCTTTTTACCTGCTATTCAACATCTATGTATTAACATAATATGTTGTTTGTTTATGTTTACTTATATGCATATGATAATATTTATTTCATTTAGGTAACATGTACAACCAACAGGCCGGGATGTTACAAAATGGTATCGAGCTGCTATCCGGTGGTAGCGCTCTCGTGAGAGTTTGGATGGCTCTAGATGTTACAACCTAGGTAATCTACTTCCTCCTTTCCAAATGTACATTTTGACATTTTGGCATAGAATCGATTTTCCTCCAGAAGAGATAACACTTGACCCAAATATGTTCCTCCCATGTTTTACCATACACTAAATATATCATCAAGAAAAATAAGACATGTTTCAGAAGTATGGGTGATAATTCATTCATTGTCGCTTTGAAGGTGTGGGCATTAGTTAGCCCAAAGGGCATCACCTTTAATTCGTAGTTTCCTTCGTGTGTCCGGAAGGAAGTCTTGGTTACATCTTCTAGTCCGACTCTAATCTATTAGTATCCGTGATCTTAACCATTTTGAAAATATCTTCTTCCTCGTGAAGTTCATCCAACATTTCATCAATAAACGAAATGGGGAATTTATTTTTAATTGTTATTTTGTTTATCCCTGAATAATCTATGCATAATCTGAAAGATCCATCTTCTCTTCAAACCAAAATTACTGGAGCTGCATATGGACTTCAAATTTTCATGATGACACCACATTTTAATAGGTCTTGGACTAATATTTATATTTTTGTTTTAGGTGATGAGGGTATCCTCAGATGGTCTAACCTTAATTGGGCCATGTCCTGGTTTATCTTCAATTATATGTTCAATTCTTCTTGAAGTGGTAACTTCATGGAAGGTCTTCAAATAACTTCTATGTTTTTATATTAGATCTTGAACGTCTAACGTTCTGGAGTCATCCTGTTCTGACTCTTGTATTTCTATGTTGTGGCATTGATGAAGTATGTGGCTGTTCTTTTTCGACCATTTTTTCCATTTGTTGTGACGATACAACCTGTGTTTGTGGAGATTGAAAACCATATAATTTATAAATTTTTCCTACATTTGAATTGGATGAAATGTTCCCAGTGATTGACTGAGTATGTTCAAGGTTTGAAACAACTTTAAACCACACATCTACTCCTCCCAAGTGTACGATGTAGAGTTCTGATTCTAGATTGAAATCTTGGATTTGGAGTTTCATCTTATGGCATTTCCTGACATTTCCAAAAACAAAAAAATTGTCTGCAACCATTACTTTCATGCCTAGGAATAGATATATGAATAATTTGAGTTTTGCAATCTAGATACCTATGAAATCAGGGTAATTTCCAAAGCAGTCTATTAGTACGGTGACATTTTCATTTTTGATATGTCCTTTTAAATTAAGAGTTTGTGGTTGGGTAATGCCTGCAATGGCTGCAAGTGATATTCTTGGTGTTTTGTCTTATATGAGATCTGAAGTGTCATTTTGGAAGTTTTCCATTTATTCATTTATTGATTCTACTAAGTCTGACTCGTCATCTTTTTCTGCTTCACAAGTACCTTTTGAGTTATCTTCGATCTGGAACCTATGTTTTGGGTCCCATTTATCTCCACATCATCTACATTTTCCTTCTTTCATCCTTTGGGACTCTAAACTTCTTCTATCTTCACATAGATTAGGTGGTATGTATTTGTCATTTCCTTTGGTCTGAGGTACACCCTTGAGTTAACCTTTTTGAATCTTGATTGACCTTCTAGATTTTCATCTACAACTTTTGCCTTGCATATTGCTATTTATACCGTAGTAACCTCACGAATCTTAACTCGCCTTGAATAATATGTGGTTTGAGACCACTTGTGTAAGACTAGAGTAATTTATCATCATATATTCCAAATACTTGGGTGGTGAGCACTTCCCATTGATGTGTAAATTCATCTATACTACCTTTCTGTTGTAACCTAGTGAGTTTTGAAAAATCAATTTTCTAGGATACCCGGAACCTTTGGTAAATCATTTTGGAAAGAATTCCAATTATATGACCAAATTCTTCCTTTCCACCATAGATACCCATTGTATGCAAGGCTCCTTCAAGGTACATGGATGCGTATTTGACCTTATCTTCATCGATTGCAATGTTATATATATGGAAATATTCTTCGATTTTGTTAAACCAAGCTATTACATTGGTTATCGCCTCCATTGTGTTTTCATAGTTCAATTCTTGGCTTTGGGAGGATAAATTACTAAAGGTTGACGTTGTGATATAGGTTTGGAATTTTAATTATAGGGAGGTGGCAGCGGTGGCGATGGTGGTGGGGATGATGTGTTAGATGTGCTTGAGTCACTTGGTTGTGGTTGGGTGTCTTGTTGGTGCCCTTGGCCTTTTATTGCATTTAAAAGCTCATTAAGATTTTCTTCCTGATGTTGTGTCATCAAAACCAAACTTTACTACAAATAATCATTTATTTCTCATTTAAAGTGTCCCAAACCTCATTGTAGGTTAACCTTGAGTTCTTGAAAAAATATCATCTTTAATATCTTGTTTTAGATTATCCATGCCTTTTGTAATTCAATTTCCACTGAAATTTTTCTTTAAGATTATGGGTCAAATCTTGTTTGAGTGCCTCGTTGTTGAGCCTCATTTCTTCTATTAACTCAACGTGAGTTTTTTGTATTGACTTTCCGAATTTTTTTCTAATGCTTTTACACTCATGGTCTATTTTCCCAATTGAGTTTTTAATTCGGACATCCTTCTTTTGTTTGGGGGTGAGTATTTTTTTTCTGTAATTTTGAACTTGCTTGAAATATCCATTTTAATTATTTAAATTAGATAATTGTATCTAATTTAAGGAAAATTAATTATATATACATATAATATAATTATATTATATAATTAATGGTGTAATGGGGGTACGACTATTGAGAATATGGGGGTGCATGGAATGATGTGTGCAAGTTGTGGAGAGTGGAGGGTACGATACACCAAGAGTGTATGGTGGGCTAATGGGATTTGAGAGGCGGGGAGGGGAGAGGATGATGGAGATATGGGGTGAATGGAAAATGGGAGGAAGCATGGGGAGAGGGTGTGAGAACAGGTTGCGAGGGTGGGGAGAAGATGCTGACAATTTAACCTGTAAAATGGGAGGGGAGGAGGGCATGGGGAGGGGAGAGGGGGAAAAAAAAAAAAAAAAAAAAAAAAAAAAGAGGGAGCGGGAGAGAGGGGAGAGCTTTACAGACGGGTTGGAAGGGTTACGATTTTAGGTTGTGGGTTTAGTTACGAGATGGTAGGAAGGGATATAGTGAGGGAGAAGGCGTGGGGAGTGGGAAGACTCCTGGCCGGTGGGGGCAAAACATGGGGTGTGGGAAATGACCATGATAATGGTATGACCAACTGACACCAAATGGAGCCGCAATGACCCGAGAGAGAGCTAATATATATATATATATATATATATATATATACATATACATACATATACATATATATATATATATGATCATTAGGAACGACGTGGTTCATTATATGAATGGCCTCTGACTTTATGGAGAATCATGACCTTTGGTCATGACTTTTAGTTTATTGTTTAATTTATAATTTACAAATTATTTTGTATTTATTATCTTATTTATTATTATTTTATATATAACATAATTTTACTAAAGTGGATTGTTCCTCTCGTACTACGACCATCTACAGAAGAGATCTTTGCCTGCATTTTCATAAGGGAACCTGTGTTGATCCATCAGAGCGAAGAGGACCTCCTTTATCTCAATTGTCAGTTCTTTGTACTTGATTAGTTTGACACTCACATGTTGTAAGACTGCTAGAGCTTTAATCAGAGGTTCCATGAACTTCTTCACTTGACCCGAGATCATGCTTGAAACTTGCGAAATATCCATTTCACATACCCAGTCTTGCTCTGCATGTCGTTTAACTATGCCACGTAAATTGGTGAAATCCTCCGGTGGGACAAACTCTGGCAAGTCAATATCCCTCATTTCTTGGTTGATGTTTTCCCAACTTTTCACACACTCTTCCCATCTTTCCTGCATTTTCCACTGGGGTTCCTGGACCATGTATACCCAGTGTTCAATTGCCTTCCGTATTTAGGAAATGCTGCTATCCATCAACACTCAGATGCCATGTTCTTATGTATCTCAACCATTCTATACTTTTCTGATGTAGTCGATCCATTCGAAGGCTTGATGTTCCTTCTCATACCACCGTTGCATGTATTTGCAGGTTGCTAGCCCCATAAGGGTATCTTCTTGAAAATCAACTATGCAGGAGGTGAAGAGGTCTCTATCCCTTTGAAATTGTGCATACATATTTCAGAACTCACTTTTCAAGAGTACCACAGCCTGTGTCAAATTTTGGTAATACTCAGCTTGATGTCGTAGGTCGTCCAACTCTTTATTCATGGAAGCTACCACCCTTTCATCCTATTAGCTTAGTCATCCTGGTATTTTTTGTCTCGAATAACGTCTCTTTTTTGGTTATAAACAAGGTGCTATCGAGTGTGAGCTTCCTTTTCTTGATTGTTCTTCTCATCACGACCTTCCTTTTCCTATCATAAGAAATTTCTTGTATATCGATGACTTCATCTGCTGGCTCATAAATCTGCTGATCTCCATAGGATAAAGTATTTCCTAGGATTCCCACTGTATAGAAGTGTTCCATGGTAGGTTCTCTATCTCTTCCGAGGGTGGGCACTTGACCTCCCTCTTCCTCAGTGAACGATTCTTGTGGTAATAATGGTGCTGACGCTTGTTCTATTTCAAGGCTTGGTTTGCCCAGCTCCCTAACAAGGGAGATTATTGTGCGTCCTGGAGACTCAGCCTTTTGTTGGTCATCGTTGGTTGACAAAGTCTTTTCCTTAGATGGAGAAGTGGGCAGAGGATCGATATTGGCTGAGAGTTCGACCATTGGGATACTGATTTCTGGCTGCCCCATTCCTTCTTCTTGTCTTCCTACAACCATGTCATTATTAGAGCTATCATCATGAGGTTGTGTTCCCAGTTGATTGAGAAGTACAATGTCAAGAGTGGTCCTAGCTTCAAGGTCGCCTTCTTGTGGATTTAGGACCAAATCATCGGAGGCTGGAGAAGATGTCTCCCCTAGTTCTTCCTCCTGTGTGATTAACACCGAGGTTATGTGCGAAGCTTCTGAAACTTCCTCGTCATCATATATGGTGATTAAATCTATGAGAAAATTAGGCATGCCGGTCCCACTTGATGCCTTCGCTTCCCTTTACTAAGCCGTAATTATCACCGGTGATCCCGCCTGGGATGATATGGGGCTAGTGTTTTCTTGGGCGACAATATTTTCCTATGGAAATGTCTTTGAGCCATTCAGTTCTGCCTCCTAGCCGTTTGTATCGACCAGGGTAATTCTCAAGGGTCTTATCAGAGGGTTAAGAGGGGGATATTGCCTCAATCTTTTCATAGCTCTCTCAACTTCTTCCAGTAGCAACGACCCCCTTTTCCATGCTTCTGCCACTTCTGCTACTCTATTTTCTTCTCTTATCCTGATGGCTTCTTGAGCTGTGTGCTCTATTGTCTCAACTTGTTCATCCATGGTCATTGCTTTGAACTTGGTCATACTAGGGTTAGCCCTTCTATGGAGCATTTCCTCCCAATATTGGGTGCCCTCGGTAAAGATCTCATCTTCGAAAATATCATGAGCATATGGCCAACATGAGGATATCGATGACGCGTGCTGGAGTACCAAGCCTTTTGGATCATGCTTGCAAAAATGACATGTGGGGAACCGATACTCAAGCTGACTCAATCCTTCTTGTTTTACCTGTGCAATGTCTTTAACCATATAAAATCCAATATGAAAACCACAGGGTATGAAGGCCCTCTTTTTATCCTTCACTAGAGAAGCTTTATAGCCTTGTAGGATGGTCTGGTAACAAATATCTCTCAATATGAGATGGTCCGGGACATGAACGGGGAGTAGGTGTGGTGCACCAGTTGATCCGTAAGATCTAAGTGTTAAGTGCATTTTTTTTTAAATACTATGAATGCTCAGCATGTTAATATACTTTCAGCTTCTAAATAAAGACTGTAATCTGGAAATGCAACACTGTACATAATGGAGATAACAGGAAACGAAAAAACATAAACAGAGGATGAAATACACAGCAGAAAAGAGAGTACAAATGCTGAATTTGTTAACGGAGTTCACCCCCTTCACTGGGCTACGTCTCCGGGTCCCTCTCTAATGGAACCGATCCAATTAATCTTCAAAAACTGGTACACAATGGTTACAATAACAACTTCAGCAGACTCTGAGCAGCTATGAGACAATAGTACTGTGTAAAATACTAAAAAAACTACAAATTCTGGCAAGTTTACAAAGGTTTTCAAAAATAAGAAAACCACATCAGAACATAGATGATTCTACAAGCAACAATGCTTCATCAAAATGTCTCTACAGTTGTTAAACTTCTCCTCCCCTTGCACACAAGCTGAATCCTCCTTTATAGCACACCGGCCTCTCAGCCTAATAATGTTTCAATCAAATGCTGAACAGAAAAGAGGCTCCGAGTTATGGCCGAACGGGAATGATGCTGTAGTTATTCTCTTAACAAAAATTATTCCCCTATTTCCTTCCCAGCCGAGCTATCAAGTAGCAAAAAAAACCATGTCGTGGCCAAATCTCTGTTATAATAACATTACTCATCAATGATCAGTTAAGTGGGAGGTTATGCTTGGCATAGACTCGGCGGCATACATGGAAATAGCAATAACAACCGAACCAACGGGCCTACTCATGCTTGCCAATTGTTATAATGGATATCACTGTCCGCCAATCATTCAATGGTTCTTTTTAATGTTTCCCATAACTGTTTTCCACATGCTATAACTCTGTTCTGAACAGATGGACTTCCCATTTTTCTTTATTAAATGGTTATATGCCACAACCTAGAAGTTACCATCTAAACTGGATGGTACTCTGCCAAAATCTCTGCCAAAACGAGTCAATGAACCTGCACACAAGCGTGTTTCCCATTGCCACGAAACCACCCTTCAAAACAGTATAAACCATGCACAAACGGATATTGCACACTCATAGAACCGATACATGTACCGGAACCTTGCTATATATAGCAATGTATGGAACACACTATGTGATAGCCATAAGGGATGTGGAGTCTCGCACTATGTGAACCGTTTGCATAGTTTAAACATTTTTAAAAACACATTGCAACGTTCCCATATATCATATGTATGATATATTAACATAGCATAATGCACCATGTGTGGCAAGCAATATAAAAAGGCTTAGTATCGTAAAGAGCTTAGCATGTGAAGAGCGAAGTATACCCATAACCATTGTACCATTAGATCATACAACTTGAGGATGCAAAATCCATTCGGATCACCAGTAGCCCCAAACACTCTTATGTAAGTGCTTGTTTCTTCGAAATACCAATGGCCAACTTTGGATATCATCTTTTTGGTCATCGTTGAAATCCTCAAGCATTCTTTTCTAAATATAATAAAGTGTATTCTGGCCATAAAATCATCACATATCATGGAGTAAAATATTTTGTATCTATTCTCCCACAAAATGATGAAATACGCATGCACATGTAACTCAACAACATGCCAGCTTAAATTCATACCTGCGAAAATGTTTCTCACACAGATTACATTCAACATGTAAGATGCCATGTAGAAGAATGATGTTTCTCCTTCTTTCAGTGTCTGGGCTTGTAGGATGTTGATACTCAACTGTTTGTAAATAATGACTCCCCAATTGAAACTACTCCCAAAGATTGCCATGGTATATGCTAAGGGCATCCAAGCCTTTGAAAACTTTGAGCAGTCATTTTCTCCACACAATCGGCAGATTAAAGCCATTAAATACATATAGATCTCTCTGAGGTTTACCGTGATGTACCAACCACTGTTCCTGTTTGTGAATTTTTTATCCTCTTTCCACCACGAGGCTAGTAACCGACTGGTGTCATGAAACTTATAAAACCTGACCATAAAATCTGTATAGAGTCTCTCCTCTGGGTCTCTGAGTTTGTAGTATTTTTGTACCTCTATTGGAAGAAATATACCAACACATTCACCCTCCTCATTGTTGACCGTCCATTCCATCTTGTTTGTGTGGTCAATTATCCATCCTAGGGTTTCGATGTAGGGAAAAACTGGGGTCCGACAAGCCACCCTGTGTAGATATGATTGACTAATATTCAGGAAAACTTGGTCATCCAATACCCTGACATCTGGGTTGTTGTGAGGTGTAAACTCCAGGTAATCTTCCTGATTGATTTTGTTATAAAGGTCACCCCAATGTGGGAGCACTACTTTAGATCTAGTGCCTGCCTTTGTGTCCCTAAATGTTGGAGGTTGGGTAAATTGTTTCTTAGTCAAAGTCCGGATAACTGATTCCATTTTTGAAACAAAATCAAGCTCCCTTGCAGTCGTCGGTGTCGACCCTTCATTGATCTCTAGTTCTTTCATTTTGGGCGTTCTTGGTGAGTTCTTGGTTGTCGGCTTTCACAGAGGCATTTTCCTGCACAAAATGTTATAATGAGATGCAACCCAACTTCGACAAGTGTTATTCGATGAAATCATAAATGTAAATGACAAAGACAATGCTTACCTCTTCCTTGCAAGAAATAACCCCAGCTTACTGGTAATTGAAGTGATACAATGAGTTGTAGGCTCCTCAATTATCTCTCTTGCTCCTTCGTCTACTTGGGAGATCAATTATTTGAGAACAAAATACCATTCTTGGGCACAAACTTTATAAATTTAACACATACCCACCTTGTCGCATCAAGTCTTAAATTCAAGAGTACAAATGTGACATGTACAATCTATAACAGAATCCCCACCATGCTTAGGATTAAATGTAACACAGGCTGGTGGTGCAGGAGCATGTTATTTTAGAGTTCATTGGTGAATTCAAATTTTGAATGTTGGTTAGCACACGACATTGTGGCTCGAGGTATCAGTTACGTGAAGTTCCTACTTCTCTAACAAATCACAAATCCTGTCCTTCACTCAACTAGTGGTGTCCCATCAAATTACCTGAATGTTTTCACACTTCAAAGGAACTAGTATGATCAACATCGAGGATATGCAAGATATTTAAATGGACAGCGTGGATCAACTGGGATCATCGATGTCGGTGGATAAAGGTTCGATCTAAAACCTATAGTTCGGTGTCCTAGCAATTTGCCGATAGTTAATGAGTGCATTGACGTCGATAGTTTGTCTTTGATGTTGCTTTGTTGGAACTTTTAGGAAAAAGTTCTAATTTCAACCCAAACTACCATATAGTTTTGACGTGGAAGTGTTGGCATGGAAGTATAGGTATAACACCGGGAACATCAAAAGATGACGTGAGAGATAACCGAGAAATACAAACTATCTACGCAGAAAAACATGTGACGATTGATTTGATCTTTTCGGCGTGAAGCATTTTTTGACGTCGTTGATTTCAATTAGACATATGTTTTTGGCTACCATTCCCTTTCTCCCTTTTCACCGATGTCAACGATACATCAACGATCGACGATTTTTGTTGTTTATGTTGGCAGTTTGTTTTTCAAATTTTGTCGATGTCGACGATACAACGATGATTTTTAAAGAACTGTTTTCACAGACCAAAATCGTCGATTGGCGCGCGACTCTTTTATAAAACAAATTTTAAGTTGTGTGTACTTATTATTTATGCCACGTTTACTTAGAGGAAAATTTCAATCTGTCAAAAAACTTCAAACCAAACAAAATGTGATCGCAACAACAAAAAAATCTATGCATCCCAACAAAACTGACTCTATTTAGAAATGAAAAAGTGGTACCCAAAATAAAAATTTCGCAAAGTCTTTTAGGGTGTATTGAGTGCTCAACACATACTTAAGAACCATTTCTCCATTTTGAACTTTGTGTCTGAAAAAATGATCTTGAATGACAATGTTCTTGGAATGATCATGAACTATTGGATTCTCAAAGAGCCCGACACAATTTCGTTTGTCATAGTAAACAATAACATCTTCCAACATATGATCGGTCAACTCTATTGTCAACTTGCGAAGCCATATGGCCTAACAAAAAAAATAAGAGGCTGCCATATACTCTATTTTTGTTGAGTTGAGTACAATTGTTTCCTACTTCTTGCTAAAGAAAGAAATTATACATGTGCCTAAAAGTTGAATCAAAAACCAAAAGCGGTCTTCCTAACACTTGCATGCCTTGCCCAATCATAATCAACAAAACCATGCAACAATAATTCATTATTTCTCACATACCTCATGCCAATAATGATTTTTCGCCTTAAAGTATTGGAATCTTTTTAGTGAATCCATTGAGGTTCAACCATAAATTGTCATAAAGTCTTAACTGCAAAACATACATCAAGCCTAGTATTCACAATCAAGCAATTGAAATCTTTTCAGAATATTCACTCTGTACTTTCATTGTCCAAGGAGACTTCACCTACACCATGCCAATCCTCCAAACCCAAGAATTAATGCATTAGGATGATGCCTTTTATATTAAATTCACTAGCCAACTCCTTGCACCACCCAATGAACTTCTTATAACTATCTATAAAAATAAATTCATCTACATATAGAACCAAGGAAAGTAGATCAAATCTATCATATAAATAATAGAGATTAGGATTTGCAAAAGTCTTGAAGAAGCTTAAATCTAGCAAGTACTATTAATACTTGAGTACCATGCATGTGGTGCCTGCTTCAACCCATAAAAGGCCTTGAATTTGCACACATAGGCATCTTTCCCATGCACCTCAAAACTCCATAGTGGATTAATTACACTACCTCTTTAATCAGGCTATTAAAAAAGGAGATATTTACATCCATTTGGTATAAAGGCCAGCCAAAAACTAATGCAATAGGAATAATGACTATGATAGAAGTATACCTTGCAAATGGAGAAAAAGTCTCCTCATGGTCAACTACCTTTCTCTGGGAGAATCCTTGTTATAATGACATTTATACACTCATAAATGTGAAATCCTTTTGAAAAGAAATATTGATTTCATAGATACCCAACTATTGAAAATGTACATTGCAGTATTGAATCACAACATGAGCAAGGCATGAGCAAGGGACTTAAACTATGGAAACCTCAAAATGTGGATGACGCTAGAAGTGCAACAATGTTGATCAAAAGAAAAATCCTTGGTCAAAAAATGGTAACTTTTGAACCACTTGAGAACACAAATGCTTGTAATCCACAAAACCAATGCAATGAAAATGAATCCCACCACTTAGAAAGGGACAAAAAGAAGGAAAACAATTGTTGCAATTGTGGTAAAAAATGATTTCTAGCTCACTAATGTGCATAAAAATCACTCATGTATTGCAAAATAACGAAATAGATGAAAGTAGAAATCCCAAACTCAAAAATTGAAATCATTGTTGGGTACAAGTCAAAATCTGACAATGATGGAAGCGGGCTTGAAATATCATTAGCTACCATCACATGTACTAGAAGGGAAGGAGAATTCCTACTTCCAAAAGACATAGAACCCATTGTAAAATATACTCCACTCCACCTAAATAATGTCGATAAAATTGAGGATCCAAGAAAATAAGAAAACAAACTTACAACTTCCCTTGCATCCATGACAACGCAAATGAGGGTGTATGGCATCTATATACCTATGGCGACCCTTCATATAAATTTACAAAAATAAATGGCCAAAGTCCTGGCTGTGGCCAAAACTTGGGATCATATCAACTTTAAAAAGTGTGGCCAAGGGCTAGAATCAATTCATCATCTGCTAGGAAATGGTTATTTTTGAACAACAATACAAGTTTCCTAAAAGGAGATCTAATATTAGTGTAATGAACCGAAGTGGTTCATATACAAAATACCCAAAATAAATAGGACAACAATGAGAAATCCATATATGATAAATATAATTTATTGAATGTATGATATGAGAGATTATTGGTGATTACAATAGCATGTGATGTTGTGTATGAGTATACATTGGATTGTTGTAAACTTGAATAGACATGAATTTTAGACATGTGACTTTTGGTTATTGTTATTTAAAAAAGAAGAAGAAGAAAGACCCCAAATTACTAATAACAACAAATAAATTCATAAACAAGGATGTAGATGTACCTCTTACATCCAAAATAATGTTGAAACAATGATTGGTATCAAGCCCGTCAAACACAAATTGCAATGCATAAACAAGCATGTAGATGTACCTTTTAGGCCCAAAGTAATGTTGAAACAATGATTGATATGAATCTTGTCAAATAAAAACTTGCAATGTGTCATTTTTATGATGCCCTACAAGCATCAGTGCATGCCCCAAATGTCTCAATGTCCTCCCAGTGTGCTTGTCACTTGCATTTGTTGTGGGAGAGAATAATTTCGAAGGAAAGAAGATACAAATGTGCAAAATCACTCTTTTTGGGGGGTTTTATAGAATCATCAATGAGTTTAATTCATGATTAATCATGATTCCAAGTTTGCCTCATGATTCAAATTTGGCCGACTTGAGTGTGACTTGGCCATAAAAACTCTTTTTTGCCCCATTGCAAGTCAAACTCACGATTCAAAAATTTGAATTTCAAGTCCTATTACACTGGTAAATGTAAATTTAAACTATTTACAATGCCCCATGGATATGGAGAAAGGTGTCATATTTATTTTACCTAATCTCTAGTCAAGAAATAAGCTTCAATATTTCTTTTATCTTACCTCAATTAAAGGAGACAAGTGTTCTATCTCCCATGTGTATGATATATTATTATACTGAGGGTTTCCATGACACGTTATAAGTTGGTTGGAAACATGAATCATTTTTCCCTGGTGCTAATAAGTGTTGGGTTATATATGGTAAATGGCACCTCTAGATTGAGTTGTTATTGCTTGAAGGTTTGGTGATGGACATTCTTATGGTGAATACATGAGAATGTCTAGTATATTACTCAATCATTACATACCCTTAGATTCCCCATAGATACCCTTGGATGCCCCATAGATGCATATAATGCTAACCACCAAGATTTCTTTGGTATTATGTATTGTGGTTGCATGACAGGGAAATTGATATGTGATAGTATGCTAGAGTTGAGGAAATTTTATTTCCTTCCTCCACCATTCAACACACTAGCAAAAGAAGAAGGATAGAACTTCCCTTACAACATGGTGCATAATTAAATCATTCTAATAGAACAAGAAAGCTATCGAATGATATGACCATGCAACCCTATGTCATATATAAAATTTAAATCAATATAAAACATGGGCAATCCAAAAGAGGGTATCTCATTGTCCACCAAAGAAAGAAAATGGGAAGACCCCCCATAAGAACCTCCCTCTAAAAGTGATCTAGAAAATTAAATTTCCTAAAATTTGAGGGTAAAAAAGGTATGTGTCATCCTTCTTGGAGGGGCAAATGTGTATTGAACTTGTATATTTTAACCTTGTACAATATTTTACTGCAAATAGATTTTCAATAAAAGAACATAAAATATACAATGGAAAATACACACATTACACAGAGATTTTCCCTCTGGAAACCCAAACCGGAGAAACCAACATATTCTATATTCATTCATAGTGATACATTGTTTACAATACAATATACATATAGGAGCCAACGACATCCAAAATCCTAACCCAATGACCTGAATTAGTCAACAACCCTAATTCCTTAACAAAAAATAGAAAACCATCGGCAAAAACCATGTGCCAAAAAACCGTCCAACAATGGACAAGAAAATTGAGGTGACACGAAAAACGAGGCAAAAATGCGACATGTTTCCCGAGGATTTTTTTTTCTCAGTGGTGCTGCCCCCGAACCCCTGCACAGTGGGGCTATCGCCCCCTATAGTCCCCCATCAAACCTCCCTGTGTTCCCGACGCAATGTAGCAGACACTGGGTCTACTCATGCAAAGAATATAACACATACCCAACATTCTCCCACTTGTTGTTTTCTTTGTATACAGGGAGTTATAGGGTTACATAGTCAACGAATCTAGGGTAGCAATGCCCATGGATCCTCTACGCCAAGAGAACTTCTCAGTGCTCACAGATTTTTTTAATAAATATGCAACATTCTTCAAAGTGTCCACCTTCATCAACAACACTTTCCTTTCTTCAACCATGTCTCTCACAAAGTGATATTGAATATCAATATGCTTTGTCTTTGAATGATAAGTTGTGTTCTTCACTAGAAAAAATGCACTCTGACTATCACAATCTATCCTTACAACTTCTTGTACCAACCCAATACCTGAACACAATATTTGTAACGATATTGTTTCCTTACTTGCATGAGTGGCTGCCATGTATTTAGCTTCTGTAGTTGAAAGTGCCACTACAACCTATCTTTTTCTCATCCAACTGATTTCTCCTCCAAACATGTTAAACACATACCCGCTTTTAGATCTCCTACAATCCACTTACTTGCATGAGTGGTTGCCATGTATTTAGCTTCCAGAGTTGAAAGTGCCACTACAACCCATTCTTTTCTCATCCAACTGATTTCTCCCTCCAAACATGTTAAATACACCCGCTTTTAGATCTCCCATAATCCAAATATCCAACCTAGCCTCAGATCCAAAAGGAAGGCATGTCCATCACTGGTCTAACTCGGTCTTCCCTTTGGTAGCACAAATCCATGGGAAGCATACAAATACCTGAAACCCTATCATGTTGTCCAATGCTCCTTCCTTTGGTTTTACATATACCTACTCAACTCTAATTACATGTGCAATGCTCTTGATCTATATACACCATTACATAGCTACATCAAATCACAACCGAGACTTCCGTGAGATATGGAACATGAGATATGTCCTCCTCCTTTTCATGTGTCTAGGGGACATTGATCCACATATATCTTTACACCAACATGAATAGGGATCTTGACCTGTTTACATTCCTACATATTAAACCTATGTAATATTGTCTGACATATTTTTGAACGATTTCTTAATCCAAAGTTTCCTCTTCTTCGTGATCTCTTTAATTTGCCCAAATGAAATTTTGAAGCACCGAGATCCTTAATATCAAATTTCGAGGAGAACCAAGTTTTCACATCCTAGATAATCTCCTTTGTTACTCCTATCAATGATACAAGTTATCCACATAAAGACTCAATAAATCAAATGATCACCAATTAATTTAAAATACACATGCTGATCCTCTTTGTTTCTTGTGATGCCAAGTCCCAACAAATAAGTACCAAATTTTGTATACCACATCCTTAGTGATTGATTTAAACCATACAGGGACTTTTTTCATCTTTCATACCAACTCCTTTCTTCCCTTCACAAAATCCTTTGGCCCTTCTATATAGATATTCTTCTTCCTTTAGATCTCCATTTAGGAATGTTTTCTTCAAATCCATTTATTCTAGTTCAAAATCAAATGCGTATAGCAATAGATAAAAAGAAATATTAGGTATAAGTTAACTTGGTAAATATGAGAAAAATCTCACTAAAATCATCACCCCCTCAACCTGGAATAACCCTTTGCTACTACTAATCACGCCTTTGTATTTATCCACTTCTCCTATGCATTCAACTTCTTTTAACACCCATTTGTCACAATGAGATTTCTTCCCAAATAACACCTCTCCACTAGATCCCAAGCCTCATTCTTATCCAAGGCTGGTATTTCTTCATCCATGGCCTTTTTCTAGAGCTTTCCATCCTCTGAATCCACTGCCTCCTTGACAGTTCTAGGATCATCATCAGTAATATGCAAAGAAAAATTTGAATGGAAATCAGATGGAGTATACCTTTTCGGTATCCTTCTTTCTCGAATCGATCTCCTCAGTACTAAAGTATGAGGATCTTCTTCTTCTGATTCTTGTTCTTATATAGAGTCTGATTCATCATCCTTTAAATCAAACTCTATTTTCTCTAGTTCTTCCTTACTTGGTAGGACTTCCTGTTTAAAAACATCCTTCATTTCTCTAAATAGCACATCTCGACTATACACAACCTTCTTAGTTTATGGGTTCCAAAGCTTATAACCTTTGAGACCATCTTTATACCCAATAAAGATACACTTTTTAGCATTCTTATCTAGCTTACTCTTGTTTTCCTTTGGAACATGAACATAGGACTCACAACCAAATACCTTGAGATGTGTGAGAGAAGGTTTCTTACCAGTCCATACCTCTTGTGGAGTCTTGTCATCCAACGTTGATGAGGGTGATTTATTGACCAGGTAACATGCAGTACCCACTGCCTCTGCCCAAAATTCTTTCCCTAACTCCACACCACTGAGCATGCACCTTGATTTTTACATTAGCGTCTTGTTCATCCTTTCCGCAACTCCATTCTGATGAGGTGTATATGGAGTAGTCTTCTACCTTGCTATACCACACTTCTTACAACATTCTTCAAATTCATTTCTGCAGAACTCTCCACCATTATCTGTCCTCATCGCCTTAATTCTCTTCTCTATTTGATTCTCAACAAGAGCCTTAAACTCTTTAAACCTGTCAAAGACTTCATATTTCTTCCTGAGAAACTATATCCAAGTATTCCTCGAGAATTCATCTATAAATGAGACATAGTAAACATATTTTCCCAATGATGGAACCGACATAGGTCCAAACAGATCACTCTGAACTAGCTGTAAAATTCCTTCTGCCCTCATTGCACCCGAGGGGAATCTTACTGATTCTACTTCCCATATACACAATGTTCACATAAATCAAAATCCAGTGAGAAGTTAGACGTACCTTCAACCTTACCTTTACCGTGTAGTAGTCAAATACCCTTCTCTATGATATGCCCCAGTCTTTGATGCCACATCATAACCTTTTCTCCAGAGACTGTAGGAATTCTTTCTTCTTCAACTCCAATATCACGAACAATGGAACTATTACACCCATCACTAATAGTGATTCCTTGCATCTTACACAGAGTTCCAAACCGAACTCCCTTCAACAACACCATTGCTCCTCGAACCATCCTACAAGTTTCCTTTTCAGATATTGTTTTTACCCCCGCATCGTCCATTTTTCTTACAAAAATCAAATTTATGGGAAAACCTGGGATGTGTAGAACACCAAGTAGTGTTCTAATCCTTCCATCTATGAGCATCAACTTGACTTTTCCTCGTCCTATGATTCTGGTTGTCGATTCATCACTTAGGAAAAGATTACCTCCATCATACCTTTAATATTCACAGAACCACTCCCTGTGGGGAGTCATATGAAAGGATGCACCTGCGTCAACCAACCATGCCTCACGATCTACATGTGTGATTGAAGAATCCAAGTACACATCCACTCCTTCTTCCTTGGAGGTCTTTTCTTATGTAGAAGGAGCTTATTCAGATCCCTTCTTTTTCTCAATTTTGGATCTACACTGCTTCTTGTAGTGCCCTTCTTTTCCACATCTCCAACATACCTTTACAAAATTTCTGGGATATTTAGATCTACCCTTAGACTTAGATCTCCCACTTGAGGACTTATATATATTTCTTTCCTGGGAGTGTCCTCTTGCAAATAATGCATCTGTGCTATGTCCTTCCATGTTCTTCCTTCTCATCTCCTCCTATTTCTTTCCTGGGAGTGTCCTCTTGCAAATAATGCATCTGTGCTATGTCCTTCCATGTTCTTCCTTCTCATCTCCTCCGACAATAAGGATGAGACCACTTCATCAAAATTCAAGGCAATTGTATTACTACCTATGGCCACAACTAGACTATCCCACGAGTCTGATAAAGAGCACAATAAACTGATACACTTATCTTCATCTAAAATTTTAATCTCAACAGATACTAACTGACTTACCACAGTATTGAAGGCATTCAAATGCTCTACCACCGAGTCTCCATTTCTCATCCTTAGGTTATACAACTTATTTCTCAGTAAAAAATTATTTACTAGGGACTTAGACTGATACAGCTTCCCCAACTTATCCCATAAATCTTTGGCTGTAGTTTCCTTTGACACATTCAGTAATAATGAGTTTGAGAGACACAGTCAGATTGTGCTCTTCGCCTTTCGATCCAACTTTTTCCAGTCATCTGCTGAAGTTCCTATAGGTGCAGTACCTGGATCCACCACGATCCACTGATATCTATCCACCAACAAATCTTCCATCTTGAGCTTCCACAACTCAAAAATCTTCCCATTAAACTTCTTGATCTCCATTTTAGATCCGCTTGCCATTTCTTTTCACCTGAAAAATCAATACCACATATATCCCACTATAACAAAGCTTATCACAGTCCTGAGACAAACCCTTGACCATAAAGGCGTCCCCCTGAAGCCAACAAATCTCTAATACCAAATGTACATTTTAACCTTGTACAATATTTTACTGCCAATATATTTTCAATAAAAGAACATAAAATATACAATGGCAAATACAGACATTACACATAGATATTTCCCCTGGAAACCCAAACCAGGAAAACCAACATATTCTATATTCATTCATAGTGATACATTATTTACAATACAATATACATATAGGAGCCAACGACATCCGAAACCCTAACCCAATGACCTAGATTAGTCAACAACCCTAATTCCTTAGTAAAAAATAGAAAATGATTAGCAAAAACCACGTGTCGAAAAACCGCCCAACAATGGACACAAAAATCGAGGCAACACAAAAAACGAGGCAAAAATGCAACACATTTCCGAAGGAATTTTTTTTTCTCAAGAACGCTTCCCTCAAACCCCTGAAGGGGGGGCCTAGTGACCCTCCCTCAAATCCCCTTGTGCGCCTGACGCAACGTAGTAGACACTAGGTCTACTCATGCAAAGAATATAACACATACCCAACAAAACTTAGTGGCAGACATATTAAATTTTCTAGAATTTAAACGTAAAAGGAGATTTTGTCAACCTTATTAGTGGGGAAAAGGTCTATACAAATTAGTGACACACATGATGATGACAAAGCCCATTGTTTCATGTTAAAGGGTACCACAAAAAATGGTGCAATGGTATTGAATAAATGAAAATATATAAGAGGATTGGAGAAAAACTTAACAAAATTATGAATTAGAAAACATGTCCACAAATGGAAATGTTATTTGCAATTCACAAACAAGCAATCATTAAGTCACCCAGGAATGTTAAAAATGTATGATGAGCTATAGAATAATATTTTCATTATAATAAAGAACAGATTAGGTAAATATAAAGATATATGATTATGGATAGTTTAAAACTTCACAGGATAAACACAATTGCTGTCTTAAAACTTGAAATCTTAGAAAGACAGTCACTTAATTCTAAAAATAAACAACTCTAAAAGTCGATCTCAATCATTCTATAATAAAATAAACCTTAACAACTACATTAAATTTCCTAATCCTACTCATCTTCCAAAAAAACAAAATTTCTAAAATAATTGCAACAAAAATAATCAAGACCTCAATAAAGAATGACCTTTATGTGAAATATGTAAACACCCATGTTGCAAGAATTGGCTTAAAAAACATGAACACGGTAAGTGAAGACTTAGAGAGCAACAAGAAAACCCACAACTAAACATAACTATAAGAAAATATGCTTCAAAGAAACCTATACCACATACATAGTAAGTACCACATACATAGTAAGTACCCTACATTATCTTAAACATGAAGTAATCGATTACTCCTCCTTTTAGACCTCACTATGATTGATTCTAGACACATCTATAACTTTAAATAAAAACAAAAAAGTGTTTAGAAGTTCCCTACAACTACATAGTAGAGTTATACATTAAAAATCCAACATTAGCACAACTATACATAAAAAAATAAAACCCACAAAGATAATCTAGATCATCTCGATGTCATTGAATTAGATATATGAGACTATAAATGGAAGTAAATATGTTATTAAATTCCAACACAAGGACTATATTGAAATGCCAAATATTAAAAAACATAAGTTATAATGAAACACACATAGCTTAGGTATACATTTAATATCGAGTAAAAAAAATAGCAAAACAAAAAAATTCATAATTTCGTAGTTTACACGAAAAAAAAACAATAAAGAAGATAGGACCAAATTAGATATTAGAATAGAATCTCTTTAAAATGTCTTTCTATAGTATTAGAACTCAAAATAGGCCAAGATCACAACATCAAAAGTGAAGAATTATCAACCTATATCTATAAAACCATTTTATAAACTTAATTATGTTGAAAAACTCAAACATCAAAATTCCCCTTTTTACTATTAATGATGGTGAGACATAAGGGTTTAGTTTATTGTGTATTTTAGTTATCCAACAAGCACTTTATAAATTTAGTTATGTTGAAAAACTCAAACATCAAAATTCCCCTTTTTACTATTAATG
>SNQJ01S0015202.1:68094-107953 GCA_010110895.2 Picea sitchensis
ATCTAAGGTGTTTTTCCTCTGAAAAGAAAAATCAGTGGGCTCAATGGTTACCCCTAGCTGAATGGTGGTACAACACTTCCTACCATACAACTACACACATGACTCCTTTTGAAGCGGTATATGGACAGAAGCCCCCTTTAGTTCTCTCATACTTACTGGGTACCTCGAAGGTCCAGGCGGTTGACCAAACACTTACAATTTGAGAGAATATTCTTCATACCCTTAAAGAGAACTTGGTCATGGCATAGAATCGCATGAAGCAACAAGCAGATCAAGGTCGTTCTGAACGTCAATTTGCAGAAGGGGATCAGGTGTTTTTACGACTGCAACCATACAAGCAAACTTACCTCAAGGCTGAGTAGTGTCAGAAGCTAGCGCCCAAATTTTATGGTCCTTATACAGTTCTCAAGCGTGTGGGACAAGTCGCCTATTAGTTAGCTCTGCCCAGTTAGTCAAAGCTACATCATGTTTTTCATGTTTCATGCTTAAAGAAGGTGATTAGAACTAGGTGCCAAATTCAAACCAACCTTCCTAAGTTAGCTGAAGAAGGATCCATTTGGCTACAGGCAGAAGCAATTTTGGACCAGCGTGAGTGTCGCCTACATCAACGAACCATCAAGGAAGTGCTAGTCCAGTGGAAAGATACAACTCCAACAGATGCCACTTGGGAACCAACTACCATTCTGCAACAATTTCCACATCTCAAGCCTTGAGGACAAGGCTGTTTTTAAGGGGGTGGACATGTTAGGGTCCTAACCTGCACATAGGTAGATCAATATATTCAGATGTAATAAAGGTCAATATTAATAAGGCCTTTCAATAAAATAGAATAAGGCGGATGTAAGAAGACCTAATAGAAGATTTCGCTTCTAGAAGGATCTTCCTCTAGATGCTTCTCTTGATAAACATATTTAGTATAAACAAGGGTCGAGGGTATGAAAACCCTAGCTTGTAGATTATTTTAATAGAGTGCTGCTCAACTGGAGGTTTCCCCCTCGAAGAGGCCCGTGAACATTGCTTTCTGAATCAAAGTGTTATTTATGTTGTTGTTCTTATATCATTTATGTGTTATTGTGGAGATTATGCTGGTCATATTACTTTTATTTTTCCATTTCTAGCATTTTATTTATGTTCTGCATACTTTTTATATCTGGTATATTACATAATTCTTCAGTGGGGGTCAATTTGGCACCATTGGAGTGTTATTTTCTTGTTGATTTTCTCTCCTTTTCCTTCCAATAGTTCGCTCTGTTTGAGTTTTCCACCAAAAATTCCACTTTTAATTGTTTATTGCAGGTTTTGGGTGAGCTCAACTAACCCTCATTCAAAGCCCTTGTTTTTTGTTGTTCGATTTGTGGTTTTGTAGGTTTAATCCTATCTATCAATCAACACACCCTTAGGGTAGCCTCCATGTGGTTGGCATGCACACACTCAAAATGAGAGGGGTGAAATCATTGTGACCTTAGGATCGAAACCCCTAAATTAAGTATAGGTTTGATTCCCTCGTATTACAGTTGACTTGAAACCTAGGGTGCCATATTTAGCCTTAACAAATTAGTGTCATTGTCAGGGATAAATATTAAGCCATAGTAGATGACATTTTGGTGAGTTTAGTTCACCTGGAAACTCTACGAGGATTTGGAGCGACTCCACTGAGGATTTTATGCAAATCATCTATATTAAACCCTACCTCACTATTCCCTTCAACAGACTCGTGTACTTCATCATCTTCGTCATCTACAAAAACTCCTACTCCTCCTACCCCTGTTGCACAGGTAAATCCGTTGCTTGTACCAATCTTTCCAATGGCAGGAGTAGATCAACCAAACCAACATAATCCACCTAGGGTTTCATTCACTATCAATATTATGCACCCTTGAATTTGACTAATGTAGTGAACCCCTTGAATTCCCTACCTTCTGGAAATTATGGCAAACACATGCCTAAATTTGTTGGGAATAACGCTATCACTGCAGAATCCCATATTAAGACCTTTTTTGAATATTCGAAGAACTTGGGCGTAATTGAATAGGATGTTTTCATGATGTTATTTGCGTAATTGTTGACCTTGGATGCAAGAGACTAGTACAAGGGCAACAAACATTTTTTATGGTTGGATCACCTTTCATAACAGATTCATGGACAAATGGTCCCACAAACATGACAATGTTTTTCTCCTTAATTATTTTTCCTTGATTAAAAAGAATGAAAATGAATGTATGGAGGAATTTAATTCAAATTTCATGAAATATTACGATAAAATTCCACAAACTGTTAGATCTAATCCTGCAAGTGCTTTGATTTTTTACATTGAGAAATTTGATGGATTGTTTGGTGTTTTCGTGAAGCAGAAGGAGCCACAAGATTTGGAGGGATCTTTCAAGGAAGCCATCAATATGGATAAACACTTTTCCACTGTCAATCAAGCCAAGATACCTTCGCAAGAATTTCTAGATCCACAGGGAAGGAAAGCCTCACAAGCCCCTTCTCAATCACTTGCCCAACCTTTTTTAGAGCCCAAGAAAGAACCTAAGAAAGAGGAGAAAGACTTGTCTAGCAACCCTCAAGTTGTAAGCTTTCTACAAGACTTAGTTCAAAAAATTAGTGTCCAAGACAATCCCTCACATCAACCCTCTTCATCCCAAAGGCCATTTAATCAACATAGGAGAAATTTCCAAGCCCATAGGAACTTTGAAAACCTAAAAATTCCCAATCCTAGCCTTGGGGAGAACTTTGTTGAACATAATTCACATGATTCAAACCCTTACTATAGAGCTTCTGACATGCCTCATCCTACATAAACTTGTCAACTATTTTCCCAATATGCACATGTCTTCTTAGGGTCAGATAGTCATGAGGATGACATGTTGAATATGGTGAGGGAATTCCATGAGGATTTGGAGGACTCTTAAGACTACCCATACGCCCCTTCCTAAAAAATCCACTCTCACAATAGGGGTGTGTTTCAAATTGATTCTACTGTCCATAAAGAAGCCAAATACACCTTAGATTCACTTGTTGCATGGCTTGTTAGGAAGGAGGAGATACACAGAGCTAAAGATATTCGCATGGCTAGGCTAGAGGAACTTCAAAAGTAGTTTGTTAGGAGGATAAAAGCCAAATATCCCCAAACTGTTGGGGATCCTTCTTCATCAAATCCACTAACCAAGCAAGCAAAAAATGCAACTTTTCCAACACCACAAGATCCCAATCAAACTATTCCTTCAATCTTTTATTAGAATAAAATTGGGAAAGTAACCAGAGGATTTTGAAATAGCGGTACAGTCACAAATCAACAAACCGTCCAAGGTAAATATGCTCCAAATCAACAAACAATCCAAGGTAATGTTGCTGCCCCCAATGCTGATTTTACATATTTTTCCATTGAGGTCGAATTAGCAAAGGCAAAAATCCCCATTCCCCTCAAAGAATTGGCTAAAAGTCCTAGTTATCAACAGTCTATTTCCAAATTCATGGGCTATCCTTTAGATGAAGTGAATCATAATGATGATATTCCTAAAATTTTCCTAGGGACAAATAGGAAAGATAAATCTCACATGACTTTCTATATGACATTGCAGATTAATGGTTTAATTTTGAGGAACTGTATGCTTAATTCATGGGCCTCAAATAATATCGTGACATTAGAAGTGATGAATCAGTTAGGCTTGCAGATAACTAGGCCCTATAGAAATGTCAGAGCTATGGATGCTAGGGAGGTTGCATGTCTTGGTATTATTAAAGACTTACAATTTTGTTTGCTTGCATGTCCACAGAGGTGCATGGTTATGGATGTAGTGATTATTGAATTCCCTACTTAATGGGGCATGATTTATCTCGTAAGTGGTGTGCAGATGTGGGAGGAGCCTCACAGATGGATTTGACGTATGTTGATATTCTTTTAGAAGACAACTTTAAGGTTCGTGTATTCAGAGGACAAAATATGCTTCATAACGCAGAAGTCCCAAGAATAGGGGACAATGACCTCATGTACCCTGGCATCAAAGAAACAGAAGTTGAGGAAGGAGATCTAGGTAATTACATGCTCATAGATGATGTAGATATTCCTATTCATGTTGTCCCAGAATATGAGCCACGTCAGGTATGCTTATGCAATTTGATGGTTCGAGTTCTTATATTGCCTCTGGTGCAAGTATTTTATTTACTTCACCTAATGGCGTGATTTATCCTTTTTCTTATTGTTTGGAGTTCCCTTGTACTAACAACATGGCTGAATATGAGGCCCTTTTGTTAGGTTTGAAGAAAGCAAGGAAGATGGGATTGAAATTCCTTAGAGTGGAAGGAGATTTTAAGTTAATCATGAAACAGGTACACAAAGAATGTGAAACAAGACATCCATGCATGAAAAGGTACAAAAATGCAGTATGGGATGAGATTGAGCTATTTGATGCAATTAATATTGCCCATATTAATAGAGGAATTAATAGGGATGTTGATTCACTTGCTAGGACAACCACTTTATTTCATCCCTATATTACTAATCCCTATATCCCACATCTAGTTGAGGTCTCTTTTCACCCAAATGTCCCTGGTAACATTACTGCCCTGCAAGTTTTTGAAGATGAAGAGGAGATTTTGAACTTTATGCATTGTGAGAAGGAATTTTCCGATGTTTTGATTGATGAAGTGCATGAATGGAAGGAGGTTCCATTGATTCAATTGAGATCTAACCATATTCATGTTGGTTTAGCTCCCCTTGGGAGTATATTTGATGGATCATATAGATTTTTGAATAAAGCCGAAAAAACTAATAAAGCTTATTTTTCCATGTAGGTTGACGACATCAACATTGGTTTTGAGGATTCTCCATGCTACATCAAGATAGGAAAAACATGCATAGAAAATGAAAGAAAGGAAATCATCAAGTTGGTTCATGAGTACAAGGATGTGTTTGCATGGTCTTATGACGAGAAGAAAACCTTTGACCAAAATGTCCTTAACCATGAGATCCCTCTTAGAATGGATGCCAAACCCTTCAGACAGAGGGTTTGATTTATGAACCCCAAAGTAGCCCCTACCATTAAGAAAGAACTACAAAAGTTGTATGAAGTAAAAATCATCGATCATATTAGATATTCTGAATGGGTTTCAAATTGTGTGCCAGTGAGGAAGCAAATTGGGGAGATCAGAGTGTGCATTGACTTTAGGAACCTGAATAGGCATTGCTTGAAATATAATTACCCTTTTCCCAATATGGTCCACATATTGCAGAAAATTACAGGTCCAGAGATGATGTCCATGCTTGATGGATTTTCAAGTTACAACCAAAGTGCAGTGGCTGCAAAAGATCGTCATAAGACTGCTTTTATTACACCTTGGGACACTTATTCGTACACCAAGATGCCATTTGGCTTGATGAACGCTGGTGCAACATTTTTACGAGCTATGGACCATGCTTTCAAAGACATTTTATTTAAATTCATAGTTGTTTATCATGATGATATAATGATTTATTCTAAAAAGAGATATGACCATATTTCCCATTGGCATGTTATGTTTGACAGGTGCATGTAGTTGGAAATTTCACTCAACCCAAAGAAGTCGCTCATGGGGATGTTTGAGGCCAAGTTTTTGGGCCACATAGTGTCAAAATAAGGAGTGTAAATTGATCATGAGAGGGTCAATGGTATACAGGAGGTTCCCTTCCCCAGTAATAAAAAATATATTCAATATTTTATGGGGAAAATTGGTTTTGTACGCAGGTTTATCCCCAACTTTGCAGAGATTGTAAATCCCATCACATATATGTTGAAGGAGGGGCATGACCTGGCTTGGAGTGAGGAAGCAAAACAATCTTTTGAGAATATCAAACAAGCTCTTTCTCACTCTCCCATTTTAGCTAGTCCTGATTATTCACATGATTTTCAGATTTTCTCTTTTGCATCTAATCATATGATTGGATGTGTTTTATTGCAGAAGAACATGGATGGGCATGAGAAACTGATTGTATATATGAGTAGTTCCTTGCAAGGATCTGAGTTCAAATACAAGCCTATGGAAAAATAGGCCTATGTTATGGTCAAGGGGTTGGTCCATTTTAGGCCCTATTTTTGGAACTCACACATTGTAGCATATGTCCCTTTTCCTGAAGTTAAATATATATTATCTCAGAAGGAGCGTGCATGAACTAGAGGGTTTTGGGTGTTGGCACAGGGGAAGGCCCGAGGTTCACTCCAAGAGCGCACCAACAAGCCCAAGATACTAGCCCTTTCGAAAGTACCTGCGAAGTAGATGTTGTCTCACTCGAAGTAGTTATGAGGGGGTTGCAGGATAGATATGTATACAACTAGGGGAATGCCAAGTGGATCTAATACAATAGTAACACAACATGCATCTATCATTCAACAAGCTAGATATGTCCTTCACATCTATAGATCTGGTCTAATACAATAAAGCAGAGAACAACATAACAACGATAAAGATCAAAGCATCAATTACACACACAACAACAGATGTAAATGGTTCACCCTCTCTCTAGGGCTACATCCACAAAATTGTGCTTATGATTTATTAAGGTAAAGCATACAGTTCTTGTTTGTGCTCTCAACTAGCAGATCTTCTCTCTTCTCCCTCTTTCTCTCCCCTTCCTGCGCACCCAACTGCAGGATTGATCTTCGCACACAACTGAAGATCTTACAATATTTGAAGACGCTCTCTCTCAACACTTCTTTCTCACAATACAATAATCTCTCACACAATAATAGGGATAGATCAACAATAATATCGTACCAACTTGTACCAAATCATATCCCCCCCCGACTTGGGTCCTCTTGACCTTTATTTATACATTACAATACCTCACTGATAGCCTTAGGCCAAAACCTAGGTGCCAAAACCCTAAATACTAAAACCCTAGATCAACTTGACCTGCTTTTCCCGGGTTTCACCGGCCTGTCTTTCCTTTCTTTCTGCATGGTGCTAGTGATGGATTTTTACGCTTGCTGAGTTGTCCTCGATCCATATTCCTTGCTTACTTGTCATTCTTGATCCTCTCATCAAACAACTTGATTTTCCTAACTTCGCTCCATCTTTTCTTCTCTTTTGCTTACTTCGACCCAGTGACAGTCGCTGTGTTTCCCGCGAAGTTCTCTTTTTACCTTTTCTTCCTTGTTCTTCACTTCCTTCCATAACCAAGGGCCAACAAGCCCCCAACACTCACCTATGACTCATCCCGAGGCACTTTGGATCCTATCCTTTTGTTTTGCTTCGACTTTGGATTGCGCAGGGCAGCCTTGGTTTCTGCTTTTATGCCTTCTCTCCCTTCTTGTGTAGACTGTCTTTTCTGTGTCTAGTACCCAGTTTCAACTGCACCTGGTACCTATAAATTTTTCCATCTATTTTTACTGAGAACTGTGAGGAAACTGGTTGTCATAGTACAACTTCAACCAACTCCCATTCACCAATCCTTTCTTCCATTCTCCCTTCAATGTTTTCAGTTGCGCAGCTCCTCCTTCTGTAACATAGGCAATATCATATGGTCCAAGTCAATGCGTTTTGAACATCACTGGGTGTCTTATGAACTCATTGTCACACACCAGTACTAAATCACCTTGCTTGAATTCCTTCTTCTTGATGTGTCTGCCATGATATGCCTTCTCTCGTTCCTTCTGAACCTACTGGTGGAATCCTCCAATGAATTTGTCTTCTTCCAGTTCAACCAGCTATGCAAGCCTCTCACGAACAACGACAATATAGTCCATGTGTGTAAATGCAACAATCCTTAAGCTTGGTCCCAAGTATTCCATCGGTACAACAACTCCGAGGCCATAAACCATTTGAAAGGGGTCTGCAGTGTTAATTTCTTGCAAGTGGTTCGATAGGCCCATAGTACTGCAAACACCTTTAGATCCCAGTCATCCCTATTCACACTACAAATTTTTGTCAAGTTTGTCTCCAATATCTTGTTGAATGCTTCAACTGTCCCATTTTCTTGTGGATGGTAAGGTGTACTCTTCTGATGGTGGACTGCAAATTCTTCAGTCAGGGCTTCAACTGTCTTGTTGATGAAGTGTGTGCCTTGATTGCTGATAAGGATATTGGGGCATTCAAACCTGGTTATTATGTCATAAAACATAAATCACGTAGCTATAGTTTCACTACAGTCCTTGACTGCTCTGGCTTCGACCCATCTGGTTAAGTTTCTGTCGCAGTAATGATGTACCTGGCTCCTATGCGCTTCCCTGGTGGGTTTATGGGTCCCACGAAGTAAATGGCCCATTTTTCAAATGCTTGTAGGGCCATCTGTGGTTCTAATGGAATTTCATCTCATCTGGATGGTTTCCCAACTCTCTGACACACATCACAGGCTCTAGCATAATCCTTAGCATCTCTGTGTAAGGTAGGCCACCAAAGGCCAACTCGCAGAACCTTCTGCGCAGTTTCTTTCACTACATAATGTCCTCCTGCGATGCCTTCATGAGCTTCTGTGAGGATCCATGGTCGCTTTGTCTCCATAATGCATCTCCTTAGTATCTCATCAGGTCCCATATTGTATAGCTTACCAACTATCAATGAAAAGTCTGCAGTGCACACCACTAGCTGTTTCTTCTAGGGAATTGTAAACTCACTAGGTGCCATTCCTGTTGACAGGAACTGGACAATGTCTGTGAAGTGGTCATCAATATTTCTAATGGAGAGCAGTTGTGCATCTGACAGTGTATCCTCCAAACTAGTGGGCTCTTCTCCATTTTCCAACCTCGATAGGTGGTCGAGGCCCTTGTTCATTCTTCCTGGCTTAACTATGATTTCAAAATCATATTCTTGAAACAACAAAAGACATATGCATATATGCCCCCCCAACACTGGCTTGTTGACAAGGTATTTCAGCGTGAAGTGATCCGTAAACATTTTAAATTGTCCTCCCTACAAATAGTGGCAGAATTTCTGCAACGCGTACACCATGGCTAGTCCTTCTCTTTCTGTAGTGGAGTAGTTGATCTACACTGTAGATAGATTCCTGCTAGCAAAATATAACGGATGGTCAATCTCCCCTTCTCTTGGTTGTGCCAGTACTGCTCTCAATGCAATAGAAGACGCATCGACGTGCACATGAAACTCCTTGTTCCAATCTGGAAAAAGCATAATGGGTGCAATGACCATCTTCTGTTTCAACGTGTCGAAGCTCTGCTGACATTTGTCTATCCACCCAAACTGACAGTCCTTCTTCAATAGCTTCTCCATTTATGCTGTGATTTGGGTATATCCTTTAATGAATTTCCTGTAATAGCCAGTATGTCCTAGTGCAATGTTCAGTTGTTTGACTAAAGTAGGAGGTGGCAATTCAACTATAATTGCAATTTTAGATGGATCAACCAGCAAGCCCTGCTTGCATACAATATGGCCTAATAACACTCCAAATTGTGAGAAGAAGATGCACTTCTTAAAATTCAGAGCAATTTGACACTGCCTACATTTATCAAACATTAGCCTTAGACATTCAATATGAATTTTCAACAAACTAAACACAGTCTAGTCATGAAAATATGCTTCTAAAAATTTATGCAAAAATTCTTTGAACGCTTCGACCACCACCCTAGAAAAGATGGTTGGGGCATTCTTCAGTCCAAATGGCATCACCGTATATTGGTAGGATCCCCATTATGTGGCAAACGTGGTCTTGTGGCAGTCCTCCTTAGCTATCCGGATCTGATGGTATCCTGAAAATCCATTTGTAAAAGAATATACCTCCTGGCCTCCCACATTGTTTAATACTTCATCAGTGAAGGGTGTAGGGAAAGGGTCATGCATACATGCATCATTCTAATTCCCGAGGTCCACACATATCCTGATTTCTCTTGTATTCTTGTATTGTACCACCATAGGGATGATCCACTTTGATTCTTTGACAGGTTCAATAATCCATGCTTCCAACATTCTATCAAGCTCAATCTTCACTTTTTCCTTGTATTTTGGATTCAATCTATAGGGTATTTTCTTGATTGGCTTCGCACTTGGTTTCAAAGGTATTCTCATCTCTCCCATAGGTCCTTTGATACCCTTCATATCAGTGAACTTGGTCAGAAACAATTCCTTATATTCGTGCAACAATTATGTAATCTTGTCAATGGTAGCATCATCCCAATAATCTTCGACATTAGTAAGATTTGTTGTCTCCTGTGTTCCAATATTGACCTTTTTTTATCTTGATTGGATGACCAATAAATGGTAGCTCAACTCCTGGTCCCTTCACATTTCTTTGGCCTTCTGTCTCAGTGATGTTTACCTTTCTCAAATCATTGTCATCATCGACATTGATGTTGTAGCATCTCTGCAATTTTTGGAGAGGCACAGTCCATTCATCCTCTTCTTGTTCCATAGGGAGGATGGATGGCTCCTCAAATAACTTCTGTCTCACGGTCTGAAATGCTTGGTCTACTGAAGGATATTCACTTTCAAATGAAAACGTGGTGACAAAATTATGAATCATACCTTCCCAATCTACAGTCACAAGGCACAAATCCGCTTGAAGGTACCTGTTGATAGTGGTCATGTCCAGCGTGTTAATGAATCTGTGCAACCACTGTTCTCTAGGAATTTCACTCCAGGCCTCTTCACATCTTCGCAAATGGTCCTTTGGGAAACTTCGACCAATATACGTTACCGTGCAACTTACTGCTTGTGCTGAGAACCACGTTGTCATCAAGGTTTGACATTATGTCCAGTCTGTGATATCTCTTTTATGCGTCCCCCACCAGATTACTGGTGTGGATTTCAGGGCCTCATCCATTGCCAAAAATCTCTGTTGTGTTGGGACACTTGTTTCAAAATATGATACAAAGGTTTCTAAAGGGTTTAGATCGTCAAATGTGGGTAAAGTGCTGACTGTTGTGCCGATCCAACGAACTTCTCTGGTTAATATAGCACATCTTCTGGTAGATACTTCATACATATGGTTTTTCCAATTATCTAGTGCTTCTTCTGAATCTGATGAGCATGTGTTGTCACTTCACCAACTCAGATTCCCATCGGCCGTAGGGTTGATGTAATCCTGCTGTCTGGTTGTGAGTTTGTAGATGTTTTCCAGTTCGTATGTGCGGTCTTCTTCTCTGATGGGATCTGTGTATCACTGACCCTCATCTGGATCTAAGGGTGCAATGACCCGAAGGCCATCTCTTTGAAATGTCATACGCCTTTTCTTTAAATCAACAATAGTAGAATTTTCAAAGGCCCAATCAATTCCTAGCAATGTAGGGTAAGGGAAACTATCATCAACAATTTCAATTACCTCAAAATCTGCAAAGTTTCTAACTCCGTCGATGTCCACAGGGACATTCTCTAGTCGTCCAAATGGGGTGACAACTTGCCGATTAGCTATTTTAAGCCTAATAGGGGAACATATCAGCTTAGTTTTTCCCATCAGTTCCCAAGTTTTCTTTGTCATGACATTGACCTCCGACCCTAAGTCAAGAACCACATAGTCTATATCATACTCTCCTATTTGAGCATTCAAGTGTAATTCTTTATTCATCCTTCTCTTCTTATTGATTTGGTGCACTGCCTTGCTCAGTAGGGGGTCTATCCTTCCTAGCTCATATTGTTTGATTAAGTTTTGCAACTCTTGTACAACGCTTTTATCTTGAATTAACTTAACACAGGTGCATAGAAATTCCATGAGTTTGCTTACTTCTTTTTCTTCTTCTGGTAAAGCAGACTGATTGAATGCCTGGGGCATTCCATATTATTTTATTTCTAGTCGTGTTTTTGATGAAGAGCCTTGATCTGCTTTGAACTCTTGCCTTGCTTCTTCAAATATTTTCCTTTCTTTCTTCGCATCAAAGATCTGGGTCTTTTCTGCAACTTTTCTGATTTCTGAGTCTTTTGCAATCTTCCCTTGGGTCACTCTATCCTGTTCTGTAGCAACGCCTCCTTAAGTAATAAAAATGACTCTAGGATCAGCTCCACGGGGTTTTTCTTTGATCAATTGTATTTTTGGGTTTTTCTGAGGTCCTTGTTTCTCTTGGAGCTTAGCAAGCAATACTGGACACTCCTCAATGACAAGCTAAAATGAGTTACAATAAATGCAAGTGGTACAAGGGTTCTGATAGTCCCTTGCTAGATGTCCTGGCTATGTGCAGTTATAATAGATTGTTTGTCCTCAGGCTTGTTCCATTCCTCGTCCTTGTCCTCTGTATCCACCGTGAGGGTTGAAGTTTCCTCTTCCCGGGGAGTTACACTGTGCATTGTTTCCTTCTTGATGTACTTCACCTTGAATATTGTATATGTCTCTTGATCTTTCATGCATGAGATCATAAGCATTACAATCTCTATCATCCTGCCCTACTGATTTACAGAATGTGCAATATAGGTTTGTAGGGGTCTGAACGTATTTCTGCATATAGTAACACTCGCCAGGGCGATGTCAATTCTTGCATACTTCGCACCAGGGTAATGTGACTTGCTTCAAAGGGATTGGAACTCCCGAGGCCATATATTCGTGAAACAGGGGACAATGTTCCTTGTCATGACCTTTTGATTTGTATCTGACACACCATATGTCTTCCCTTTTGTATTTTCCCTTGTCTTTCTTCATGTCTTCGACCCGTAGAGACAAACTAGTTAGCTAACTCAAGATATGACTCATACTTGAGCTAGATTCTCCCATAGGGGTTGATTCAAGTTTCATGGCAATCTCCAATGCTTCTTCTTGTGAAGAAATCTTCTGCTGCATTAAGGGAAATCTGATATGTGGTAATAGGGCAGCGATGAACCATTCCTTGTTCTGCTCATTTGGGATCTTAAAATTCATTCTTCTTGTTAGGATCTTGAAGCTCTGGTCGAACTCCCAAATAGGATCAGATACCCTCTACTTGATCTCCTTCAGTTCTGTAATACATTGTGACTCTGACTTAGGTTTCTTAAATTCTGCAATCAACACGTTCTTGATATCATTCAATGTCTTAGGCTGCGCAAGTCCTTAGACAAGCTTCATATACTAGCTCAATGCACAGTCTCTCAGTGTAATGCTAAACTGGTTTCTTTTAACAGCTTCATCGATAATATTTTTAATGTTCCATACGGCCTCACACAGGAACCAGTGCTGATCAGGATCTTCAGATCCATCTCCTCTAAAGATAGGGAGCCTCATCTAATTTTCCATGAAGTTTCCTAGGTTTCCTGTCTAAGTGTATGTTGAACTGCTAACAATAGTGCTCTGCGGACTCTGGTGATTTGGAATGTTCTGATTACTAAGCGTTTCTGAAACAACAGGAGAATTGATATTACTTACTTCAATAGTCTGTGCAGTTCTTGAGGTTTCTGGCTCGTTTCGGTGAATTTCTTCCACTGCTTCTTCCTTTGGCCCCACGGGTTTTGAATGTTCTTCATCTGTTAGATCTGCCTCTTCTCCACTGTAAAAACCTTCTTCTCCATAGTTTTTCTTAAAGAGGTTCTCAAGGTGAACCCCTCGAAATAATCTTCCACTGTGCGTATGTCCAACTTCTGTGTCGTTGTCGCTGTCTAAATTATTGAACATTAGCCTTTTCAAATCCACTCGATCTACTATATCTTCAATACATTCTTTTCAAGCAACAACATCTTGATTCTCAGCTTCAGAAAGTGCACAAATTTTCCTCTAGGTCCCCTTTGAAAAAGTATCTCTCAGCTTGGTTGTACGATTCTATTCTGTCAACAACAAACTTGGTGATATACCCTCCAATGGTACTATCAAACCAATGATCTACTACTATGGATACAACATTATCAACTCTTTTGACCTTCTGGATCAACACTAGAGTCCACACCACAGGTGATCTAGGTCTAATCTCGAATTGGGTATCAACTAACCAATCCAACCACTCAAAAAACTCCTGATAGATTCCTACAAAGAATATCTCGTGAATGTTGGTGAAGATGTATCTTTGTATCCAATCTTCAGTACTCAGCTTTGGGTTCTTTATCTGGACTTCAGCGAAGCCCCTCTCTTGATCTTCTATCCACTTTTGAATCTCTGTCTTCGATGGGAACCACCTTGACATTCCCTCATGAATATTCATGTCCCTGCTACGAAACCATTTGTTGGCATCGGGGCAGACCCGAGTTTCACTCCAAGAGTGCACCAACAAGCCCAAGCTACTGGCCCTTTTGGCAGTACCTACGAAGTAGATGGTGTCTCACCCGAGGTAGCTATGAGGGGGTTGCAAGACAGAGATGTCTACAACTAGGGGAATTTCAAGTGGATCTAATACAGTAGTAACACAACATGCATCTATCACTCAACAAGCTAGATCTATCCTTCACAACTATAGATTTGGTCTAATACAATAAAGAAGAGAACAATATAACAACGACAAAGATCAAAGCATCAATCACACACACAACAATATATGTACGTGGTTCACCCTCTCTCTAGGGCTATGTCCACAGAACTGTGATTATGATTTATTAAGGTAAAGCATACATTTCTTGTTTGCGCTCTCAACTAGCAGATCTTCTCTCTTCTCCCTCTTTCTCTCCCCTTCCTGCGCACCCAGCTGCATGACTGATCTTTTCACACAGCTGAAGATCTTACAATATATGAAAGCGCTCTCTCTCAACACTTCTTGCTCACAATACAATAATCTCTCACACAATAATAGGGCTAGATCAACAATAATATCGTACCATCTTGTACCAACTCATACCAGGTCCTCTTGACCTTTATTTATACATTACAATACCTCAAGGACCACCTTAGACCGAAACCTAGGTGCCAAAACCCTAAATACTAAAACCCTAGGTCAACTTGACCCGCTTTTCCCGAGCTTCGCCAGCCCGTCTTTCCTTTCTTCTTGCGTGGTGCTAGTGATGGATTTTTCTACTTGCTGAGTTGTCCTTGATCCATCTTCCTTGCTTACCTATCATACTTGATCCTCTCATCCAATGACTTTCTTTTCTGAACTTCGCTCCATCTTTTCTTTTCTTTTTCTTACTTCGACCCAGTGACAGTCGTTGTGTCTCCTGCAAAGTTCACTTTTTACCTTTTCTTCCTTGTTCTTCGCTTCCTTCCATAACCAAGGGCCAACAGGCCCCCAACACTCACATGTGACTCGTCTCGAGGCACTTTGGATCTGATCCTTTTGTTTTTCTTTGACTTTGGACTGCGCAGGGCAACCTTGGTTTTTGCTTTTATGCCTCCTCTCCCTCCTTGTGCAGACTGTCTTTTCTGTGTCTAGTACCCAGTTTCAACTGTACCTGATACCTGTACCTTTTTCCAACTATTTTTACTGATAATTGCGAGGAAAATGGTTGTCATAGTACAACTTCAACCGACTCTCATTCACCAATCCTTCCTTCCATTCTCCCTTCAATGTTTTTAGTTGTGCAACTCCTCCTTTTGTAACATAAGCGATCTCATATGGTCCAAACCAATGCATTCTGAAATTCCCTGGGTTTCTTATGAACTTACTATCACACACCAGTACTAAATCACCTTGATTGAATGCCTTCTATTTCTTGATGTGCCTGTCATGATATGCCTTCTCTCGTTCCTTCTGAACCTGCTGGTGGAATCCTGCAATGAATCTGTCTTCTTCCAATCCAACCTGCTGTGCAAGCCTCTTGCAAACAATGCCAGTATCGTCCATGTCTATAAATGCAACAATACTTAAGCTTGGTACCAAGTATTCCATCAGGACAACAACTTCGAGGCCATAAGCCAATTTGAAAGGGGTCTGCATTGTTAATTTCTTGCAAGTGGTTCGATAGGCCCATAGTACTGCATGCACCTTTAGATCCCAGTCATCCCTATTCACATTGCAAATTTTCATCAAGGTTGTCTCCAATATCTTGTTGAATGCTTCAACTGTCCCATTTTCTTGTGGATGGTAAGGTGTACTCTTCTGATGGTGGACTACAAATTCTTCAATCAGGGCTTCAACTGTCTTGTTGATGAAGTGTGTGCCTTGATTACTCATAAGGATCTTGGGGCATCCAAACTTGGTTATTATGTCATAAAACATAAATTGCGTAGCTGTAGTTGCACTACAGTCCTTGATTGCTCTGGCTTCGGCGCATCTGGTTAAGTATTTTGTCACAGTAATGATGTACCTGGCTCCTGTGCGCTTCCCTGGTGGATTTATGGGTCCCACAAAGTCAATGGCCCATTTTTCAAATGCTTGTAGGGTCATCTGTGGTGCTAATGGCATTTCATCTCATCTGGATGGTTTCCCAACTCTCTAGTACACATCATAGGCTCTAGCATAATCCTTAGCATCTCTGTGTAAGGTAGTCCACCAAAGGCAAGCTCGCAGAACCTTCTGCGCAGTTGCTTTCCCTGCATAATTTCCTCTTGCGATGCCTTCATGAGATTCTATGAGGATCCATGGTCGCTCTCTCTCCATAACGCATCTCCTTAGTATCTCATTAGGTCCCATCTTGTATAGTTGACCAACTATCAGTGAAAAGTCTACAACGTGCACCACTAGTTGTTTCTTCTGGGGAATTATAAACTCACTAGGTGCCATTCCTATTGACATGAATTGGACAATGTCTACAAAGTGGTCATCGATCTTTCTAATGGAGAGCAATTGTGCATCTGACAATGTATCCTCCAAACTAGTGGTCTCTTTTCCATGTTCCAACCTCGACAGGTGGTTGAGGCCCTTCTTCATTCTTCCCGACTTAACTATGATTTCAAAATCATATTCTTGAAACAACATAAGCCATCTGCATATCCACCCCCCCAACACTGGCTTGTTGACCAGGTATTTCAGCGCGAAGTGATTTATAAACATTTTAAAGTGTCCTCCCAACAAGTAGTGGTGGAATTTCTGTAGTGCGTACACCATGGCTAGTCCTTCTCTTTTTGTAGTGGTGTAGTTGTTCTCCACTGTAGATAGATTCCTGCTAGCAAAAGCTAATGGATGGTCGATCTCTCATTCTCCCGGTTGTGCCAATACTTCTGCCAATGCAATAGTAGAGGCATCGATGTGCACATGAAACTCCTTGTTCCAATGTGGAAAAACCAAAATGGGCACAGTGACCATCTTCTGTTTCAGCATGTCGAAGCTCTGCTAGCATTCATCTTTCCAGCCAAAATGACAATCCTTCTTCCACAGCTTCTCCATCAGTGCTGTGATTTGGGTATAGCCTTTAATGAATTTCCTATAATAGCCAGTATGTCCTAGCGTAGTGCACAGTTGTTTGAATAAAGTAGGAGGTAGCAATTCAACTATAATTGCAACTTTAGATGGATCAACCAACAAGCCCTTATTGCATACAATATGGCCTAATAACACTCCAAATGGTGAGAAGAAGATGCACTTATTCAAATTCAGAGAAATTTGACATTGCCTGCATTTATCCAACATTAGCCTTAGACATTCAATATGATTTTTCAACAAACTAAACATAGTCCAGTCATCAAAATATGCTTCTAAAAATTTATGCAAAAATTCTTTGAACGCTTCTACCACCACCCTTGAAAAGATGGTTGGGGCATTCTTCAATCCAAATGGCATCATCGCATATTGGTAGGATCCCCATTCTATGGTGAACGTGGTCTTGTGGAGGTCCTCCTTAGAAATCCGGATATGATGGTATCCTGAAAATCCATCTGTAAACGAATATACCTCCTGGCCTCCCACGTTGTCTAATACTTCATCAGTGAAGGGTGTAGGGAAAGGGTCATGCAGACAAGCATCATTCAACTTCCCGAGGTCCACATATATCCTGATTTCTCCTGTATTCTTGTCTTGTATCACCATAGGGCTGATCCACCTTGATTCTTCGGCAGGTTCAATAATCCCTGCTTCCAGCATTCTGTCAAGCTCAATCTTCACTTTTTCCTTGTATTTTGGATTCAATCTGTAGGGTCTTTTATTGATTGACTTCGCACCTGGTTTCAAAGGTATTCTCATCTCTCCCATAGGTCCTTTGATACCCTTCATATCAGTGAACTTGGTCGGAAACAAGTCCTGATATTCATGCAACAATTTTTTAATCTTGTCAATGGTAGAAACATCCCAATAATCTTCGACATTGGCAAGCTTTGGTGTCTCCTCTGTTCCAATATTGACCTTTTTGATCTTGATTGGCTGACCAATAAATGGTAGCTCAACTTCTTGGATATTAGTAGCTACTGACTATTTCACTAGATGGGTGGAAGCCATTCCACTAAAGATATCATCCATTGCTTCTATTATTCATTTCCTTGAGGAGAATATCCTCACTCGGTTAAGAGTCTCGAAGAAGATCACAATTGATAATGCCAATGTATACAGATCAGTTGATTTGGTGGCCTTCTGCCTGAGATTTGGTATCACTTTATCCCATTCGAATAACTACTACCCACAAGGTAATGGATTGGTAGAGTATTCCAACAAGAACTTGATCCGTATAATTAGAAGAACAATTGGAGAAAACAAGAGAGCTTGGAACAACAGTCTGAAGTATGCATTGTGGGATGACAGGGTGACAAAGATGCAGTCAATTGGAAAGGCACCTTTCGAGTTGGTTTATGGAGTTGGTGTAGTCCTACTAGTTAACTTGATGATTCCAGTCCACAAGTTGATTAGAGAGTTCACTACAGATGAGGAGGCCTTTAATGGTCGATTTGATGATCTAGGTCAGCTTGAGGAGGATAGACCAGAAGCTTTCACACACTTCAATGAGCATCAAAGACATGTAAAGAAATATTTTGATAAGATAGCTAGTGGAAAAGTGTTCCAGGTTGGTGATTTAGTATTACTATGGGACAAGAGAAGGGAGAAGTTGTGAGACCATAGTAAGTTTGATAGCTTATGGTCGGGTCCATTTAGTGTCCATGCTTCAGTGGGTCCAAACAATTTTAGGCTTGCCGATTTGGATGGTGATGTTATGTAGTTTCCTGTCAATGGGCATCATCTTAAACACTTTTTCCAGTGAGGGGGAAAATCCCTTCAACATTTTTGGGTACTTGCGGGCATTAGATTAGATGTTTTGATTTTTTCTTTTCTTGTTTTTCCTCATATTTTTCCTTGCATTTTAGTCATTTTCCCTCGCCTAGGGGAGTTTTCCTTGTTGTTTTTTCAGTATTTTATTTAGACTATATTCATTGGCCCCACTCTCCCTTTGCCAGAATGTGGTTTGAGTTGTGTGTTAGATTAGGAAATTTCCCTACTTTCTAGGAGGATCTCCTGCTTTTAAGAGATTTTGCGCTTTTCTAGAAGCCTTTTTTGGTTTTATTTTCCAGTGGCCTCATGCCAAACTTTTGTGTCATCGTAGATTGTGAGTCTGGATGAGGGATCCTTATTTCCATCACTTGAGTGTAGAGTTTAGGGGGGTAGGATGAGAGACATAGGTGATTGTGTCTGTCTCTTCATCATTGCTTCCCTGAGTTTTTTCCATCTTATAGAGTCCCCTCTTCCAGCATAGGGATATGATACTGAGGTTGAGCTTGTTTTGATCCACCACACATTATGATTCATCTTTATGTTACTTCACATTAGGGAAGGAGAGTATTCATTGCTCCTCTTTCCAGTAGGTTTCCTTGTATCGGCATCGACACCTTATCTACAAGCAACCCAAGAGCACTAAACACCTTAATGGTTGCAAGCCTCATTGACATTCATTTTGCACCTGACATGGTTGAGTATCATTAGGCCTTGACCAGGTGACTCTTGTCATGATTCGAATCCAGATCATTTTTCATTATGAAATAGTGTGTTTGTGCCTTAGGCTCCATCATCATCATTGGTGGGTGACCTTCACACTTAGCAAGGGCTTACCTTATTGGATTTTGACTAAGTGATTGTCTCTTTTGTGTCAACATCGATTAATTTACCACATAGAGCAGTGCACTTGTTGTCGAGAGGTAGAAGATAACAGTTTCAGATTGTAGCAGCTTGAAGACCAGACCTTCCATTCCATTTGACTTTTAGAGGGGTCCTAATTTGAGTTTCATTGTTCTTCAGGTTTGACTCCATAGCCCAATGGACATGTTACTGGTATCATTGAATATGTTTCATGACTGGTTTTACAATATTAGGCATTTCATTCAAGATGGATTTCACACTTTCAGATGTGGTTATTGATTTCAAATTGGTATCAGTTTTTCAGTATTGTAGACACAAAGTTTTGGGTTCTCAAGACCCGTAGGGGGTCCACCCTGTTATCACTGAAATTTCGTCTGCAAATGGTTACATGAATCCAACATCTGCAAACAACTATTAGTTCATCCATGGACCAAAAATGACCAAAAAAACATTTCCAAAAGGTCCAGAACTATACAACCAATTATAAAATCAGCATGAGCTAAGGATATACAGGAAGCGCATGCACGTGCGTTAGTGAAAAATGATGGAAAAGAGCACATGCGGCCGATGCACGACTATGGATGCAAAAAGCCATGCACAACTCAGAACAATGCATTTATGATATTAGTCAACCTACCACCCACTTCTGGTTCAACTTCCAAGTCGATTTGACACCCAAATCTCGGCTGAATCCGGTTGGGTGGCTGGTCAAAGACCTAAATGTGCCCTAAATAGCCCCTTGTTCACACTAAAAGCTGGTTGAATAATACCTCAAAGTTATGCTATAAAAAGAGGCCATGGGTGCACTACATCTTGAAGGAATTCATTTGTAGTGTTATGCTGCTGATATTCTCTTGGAGGATCCTCTTTCCTCATCAAGAGTATGCTAGCGCCATTGCACTTAGCCGTTCATATCACCTCTAGAATGAATGTTCTTTGGATTATCTTCACCATTTCATCCTAGTTCCTCATTTGTAAGAAGATCTCAATATTTGGGGGTCCAAGAGCCCTCCCTTGGAGGAAGAGGGGACCCAAAGTCTCCCTTTCTTCTTGGTGTTTTCTTTCCACTAATACAATCCTTTCCATTGATGGCATGAGTCTTGTTTGTTCCTTGTTCTTATGTTCTTATGCACCATAGTTTAATTATTTTTATCATTCTTAGTTTAATTCTTTGTTTGTCTTTTATGCTGTATCTTTCTAACCCTTTCCTTTATTATTGTCTTGCCTAGCTACCCAACTGGGCTTGTAAGCATCTTTGTTTTGCCCATTTAGGGGACAAAAGAGGTGCAACAGATTGGTGACTCACACTAGGGAAATGTATCAATTTCCTACCCCATTTGGGTTATTTCAGCTCTTCTTTCTGTTTATTTAACCTGCAGGTACCATAACCGGCCCAAGCCAACCTACATGAAGTCGAATTCAAAGCTGAGTTGAAGGAATTTCATCTAGAATTTTGTTCACAACCGTGTGACAGGGGTGCGCGGGTTTATTGGCCCATAGTCACGCATCATGCACACGTGTGCCAAAACCACTGTATTACTTAGCGCCTTCTATGCATCTGCACCTATAATCTCTTTTAGTTCGCGCATTGGCACTCAAAGCGCCTCTGTCTATTTTGAGACACGCGAACCTTTGCAGAAAAATACACATTGTAAGCTTTTCGTGATCTTTTGAGGGCCCATAGCCTTCTTAAAATTGATTCCATGCATATTGTAATCTGCACCACACTTACATTCCCTCTCCATATAAAGGGATTAGTCAAAACATAGGCACTTAGGGGGTTAAAATCATAATTTTGTTTTTCCTCTTTTTTTTTTCATGTTGCCATGGATGGCTTGCTTTGATTAAAGGATAAGTGGGAATCATTCTACATCACATATAAAACTTGCATTGGGACCAGAAATTGGATATCAATCGTTGAGTATGCTCTTCTCTCGCGCTCCAAAGTGATCTTGAGAATTAGAAAGAGGTTGAGGGACAATTTCATCTTCCTTAAAAAGACAAAATCTTTAGGAGAGGACAACAACCCCCCTCGAGACTCCTCTTAGTTTATTTTTCAAACACATATTAAGATTGTAAGGGTCCATATATACCCACATGCTACAAAGATAAGATAGTGTTGAAATTTACTTTCTTAGATTAAATCACTAGGGAAGTTTAAAGGTTTTATAACGGGCCCATACATGCCCACATGTGCACAATCTAGGATAATTTCAAAGTTTTCTTAGAAATAAATCACAATAGGGAGTTAAAGGAATAGTAAGGACCCACATGTCCACATGCTAGTTTCCTAGGGACTTTAAAATTCCACAAGGCTATACCAATGACACATAGTAACTTAGGTAATCAAGACTTTTAAGGACCAAGCGAAGTCCACATGCAGCAAGGTGACACCTAAATTATTAAAATAAAAAATAAAAAATTGGCACACTTTCACTTGTTCACACACAAAGTCCACCAATCACTCAAATAATATTATCTAGAAATCATGGAGGTTGAAGTAATTTTCCTCCATTTGGGATTCCGAAATGCCCCACCCTTTTCTTGACAAGACTATCCACTCCCACTTAATTTCAACGAGATTGGTTCACACCTGCAATCTCTCAAACAACCACACCTAAAATATTTCTAAAAACTCACTAAGTTTTTCCTCCACAGGAGGTACTAAAAGAATTTTTTTAGTCTAGGTAGGATCTCAGGGATAGGCATCCAAATATCTCCTCGTTATCTGGTTCCCACAACGTCAAAACAATAGAAGTTGACAAATAGAGAACTTTTAAATTTTCCAAGTCAAGTGTTCCTACACCATAAGGCAGGGAGATACCCGTGAAGGGTTGAAGGCCGAGGTTCGGTTGTTTTGTGCATCCCCCCTTGAGGCACCCACCTCTTGGACGGTATCCAGCCTGTGACCCATTTCTGAGGCCAAAAATCTAAATGCCGCACTTTGACTGAGGTACCTAGTGACCAAAATTTAGGATATCTACCCATGTGGCAATTGTGGGTTGCAATTGTACCTTGATTAGATTTTGTGTGGCTATTGGGAAATATCACCAGCTCTTTTAGGATATGCCCCCTCTACCCCTCATTTATAACTGATTGCTTCATCCTTCATTAGTTTCTCTTCCAGTGGTTTCAGACCCCACTGTCGAGTGCTATTGGAAGGTCCAGTGTTATTTGAGAGGAAGGACGTTATGAATTTTAGGACATGAGCATTTGTTTTCTTTGTTCTCACACACGGAAAAAATCCACCTATCCACATATATGCTTCTTTATCAAACTACTTTATGTATGATGCCCTTCTGATTACATTTGATTGGGAAATATATTGTGAAGGTTCAAAAATTGCACTAAAGGCTCTTGTTTATTTATTTCTCTCACCACCATTCGCACACATCCACTCAATTAGTCGGACATCATAGGGGGCCCAAAGAACCCCCGTCGTTCCAGACGCTTGCTAAATCTCCCTCCTATTCTAGGGGGAGTTCCTAGTCTTGCCAACTCATCGGCTCCACCTTCTCACACCCCTGTGAGTGCCACGATCTTGGGATCAACTTTTCTTGGTTCCACCTTACTTGGGTCCACTTCCCAAGGTCAACCATCCACTCTCTCTCCTTTACACAAAAGCGGGGGGCCAACTTCTTCTCAAGGGGGAAGTACAAACCCACCTAGTCCCCCTCAAGGGTCAGGTATGAAAAATACCCACACTATGGATAGAGATAATCCTTCTCCACCCCTGTAGATGCCATATTTGGCTTCCCTCAATATACTAGATTTGAATAAACTCACCAATGATCCTATATTGCACAATCCCACATGGCCAACAATGCCTACCAAACTGTCTTCAGACATCCCCAAGTTTGAAGGAAAATTGGGAGACGATCCTGCCAACCATATCATGACCTTTCACTTATGGTTATTTTCAAACAACATCACAGATTATTCCATCCAATTAAGGTTATTTCAACGTACACTCACTGGCCCATCAACTAAGTGGTATGTAGATGAAAAATCTAGGTCCCACGTGACCTTTGAATCCTTGGCCAAAGCCTTCTTGACCTTCTTTCAACTACCAATTTGTCATGACAATGGCCTCGAACTCCTCTTAGAATTTAAACAAACCTCTTCCATTCACATCATTGACCACATTCACGAATGGCGTTCGCGGTGTAGTCTCTGCAAAGCCGAAGCTACTCCACAACAATGTCTCAGTTGGTTCTTCAAATCACTTGTTTCCCTCCTTGCCAAAGATTTGGCTGCCACCTTCCCCCAGTCTGAAGAAGAAGCCATTAGCAAGGCCCAACAGTTCGAACTCATTTACTCATAGTCAGGATACTTGTATACAATACTACCTGATGCCCCGAGACTCGTGCCATTTGGCCAGGACAAACCTGGGATATTTCACTCAGTGGATGGATTGATTGGTACCACTACACACCATAATTCACTTCCCCAACAACCACCCATGTATGGAATACCCCAATATCCATCGGCATATGGAGGAATCCCTTATTATCCTCCTCCCCCTTACCAACAACCATACCCTGTTTCCTTGCCTCCACCCATAAGTGGGCCCCCACCGACACCCACCTTATGCCCACCTACCCAACCTAGTTCTGGTACTCCCTCTACCTCAACCTATACCCTAAGCACTAGTGAAGGCACCACACCTTCCTATGCATCCTATGGATCGTTACCACAACATAATCCGTACTTTCCATTTCCTGATACCCCCCAGCCCATTCCTTCACCACACGAACAACCACATGCTGGGGTTAACTTTGTTCAACCATCTCCCATTCAACAATACCAAAATTTTGAACAACTGAATATGGCTAATCCATACCATCAGCTGAACAATGCCAGAAAGAAAGGGAGAAACCAAAACAATAATAATCTTGGACCAGGAGGAAACCATCCCCAACCAAACCAACCTACAGGGGGCAACCAGAACTAGGGGAACTGGAACCCTCAAGGGGGTAACAACAAACAGCAAGGAAAGAACAACAACAATATTCAGACAAAATTCCCTTGTGCCCTTTGCAGTGAGTATGGCCATTATACTCACCATTTCCCCCAAATCGCTGACTTTAAGAGGATGAAAGACTTTATGAATGGACCATGTCCTCCAGCACAACCTGCCCCTCAGCCAGCCCCACAAAAATATGTACAACAACCACCCCCAGCTATATTGCAAAACCCCATTCCACACCAAGGGGTGATGAACACCCAACAAGAGATGCACCCTGCCCCACCTCAAGCAGGACTATATCACAACCCATGTACTGTGGCAGATCAAACTATACTCCTCACTAGTGAGGAAGAGATCCTTCTATAAATGCGCAATCATCAATACAATGATCCCTCTGACCCAACTCCCACTACCTCGGAGGCCACCCCAGTCACGACTAGCCCACCTTTGATGATTCTGCACCCTAATACTGAGACACCTCTTTGCATCCCTCACATCCCATTGTGAAGGAATTTCCATAACCCTCAAGCTAGGGCAACCCACAATTATAGTTTGGTCGACGACTTGGCCCAATCCCCCATTGCCATGTCAGTCTTAGAAGTTCTTCAAACCTTTCCTACTCAACGAAAGTCATTAATTTCCACTTTGGGGGCAGTTGAACTTGCCGATACTCGACTTATCACATTTGATCTTGACAGTGAAGAACCTCGTCTCCCCGCTCTTATCGTTTTTCAAATACTGGTTAAAATCCGGAACATCACCGTTCATCGCTGCATCATTGACGGAGGTGCATCCACATGCATCATGTCAAAAACCGTTTGGCAGAAACTTGGCTCTCCAAAGCTAATACCATCCACTATTACTATGAGAGCTTACGACGGATGACCCTCATCTCCCGAGGGTCTCTTCCAAAATGTCCCCATTGAACTTGGGGGAAAAACCATCCTTATAGACATTGAGGTTATCGATGCCCCACTCGGCTATAATATTTTCTTCGGTCAAAGCTACATGTATTCGATGAAGGTAGTTGCCTCTTCTGTGTTCTGAACCATGATGTTTCCCCATAACGGAAAGATCATTACCATTGATCAGGTATCACATTATGAGCCTAACCCTTCATCCAACATCGACAATATCCTTTCGTTTTTCCACACTAATCCAGACGCCTATCCAATCATCGATATGGGCCCCAGAATTTTTAAGGACCCATCCTTGTTAGGGACATACCATGGAGCACCCCCGCTCATCCACCCCTCAACACAAGTATGTGTCATTTCCACCAAAGGAACGACAACTGAAGATATTCTCCCTCCCACCGAGGCCTCTTTTTCCCTTGACGTCCCATTAGTTGCAGAATACCTCCCTCAGGAACCTCTTGGAACTTGTTCAGCTCTACCCATTCCTGATCTTCCCCTCCCCCAGAGCCATATCCTAGTTTGGGAAACAATTCCCCAAGCCATTACCCAAATCCCTTTCTTTTACCCCCCACCAGGTGTACAAGATTTCCAGGTAGCCGCAACACTCACCCTTCCTAACGTGGTGTTAGTAATTCCAGTATGGTATCTCCATCCACTTGAGATGGTCCCTCAACCATCCTTCCCTCCCCAAACAGAAGGAATCCTAATGCAGATTCCCATACTTACCCCCATTGTCTCACCCACACCCCCACTCGTTGGCACCCCGACTACAACAGGGGGTAGACGAAATAATAAGGAGCCCACTGCTCCACTCCACCCACATGTCCAACCTCCTTGTGCGCTATGCGAGAAAGATGGACACCCCACCAACATGTGCCCATCTCTCCCCGAGTTACGTAATCTCATTCAACTCCCTCGAGCACCACCACCACTTGTCGCTTCCTCCAGTACTACCACTATCTCCCAGAACACAAGTAGCAAAGGACTATGAACCAAATTTGCATGTGCCATCTGTTCAGAATATGGCCATTACACACACCACTGTCCAGCGTTACCTCAATTCCAATAGACAGTAACAACAATACGCCAGAGCTTTCAGCAAGAACCCAGTCCATCTGCATCATCCTCACCCAACGTCATGAACATCCATTATGTCATGACTTCAATCAATGAATGTATGAGGTGCCCTTACTCTCTCTGTGAATCATTAGATCATTTCACATACCAATGTCCTATGATCATCGAATACAGACAATGCCAAATGGTCCTGATTCAAAATCCTACCCCCCCTGCAGAATTGGTGATTAACCTTACTGCATCACCAGAGGTCCTTCATATTAGTTCTCCTGAGCTTGAATCACTCCCTACTCCTCCATGGTTCTTGGATGATTTAAATGAGGATTTACCCCCAAATCCCCCCAATTCTTCAGTTCATTTTCCTATGGAAATTTTATGCCCGACTATCGTTTTTAACCCACAATATCTTGATATTTGGTTTATGTCGAGTGAACCATTGAAATACCATTGCATCAACCCCCCTACATATTTACCACCAAGAGACAACAACATTGTGATATTCATTGATGTCACTCCTCTCAATCCCCTACATTCACGACAGTTTCACTGCGATGAAAATATCCTCAAGGATTTAACTACCCCCGATTGCCCATGGGATGCGCTCCACCACAGAGAGCTCTTTCTTTCATAGGAAGCCTTCACGCCTCCTAACCAACACCCCATATATGCAGTCGAAACCAAAGATTTTTTCCCATAAAGGCATATAGATTGGTTAAATAACCCTATCCCTGCCCCCGACGCTTTCAAGGAAGGCAATATGGCCAATATTTCCCCAACCATCAAAATAGATATTCTAATCAAGTCCGAAATTATAGAAGAAATCACCATTGACGTGACATGCTCTCCTAAGGAAATCACCGCCTACAAAGCCCTTTTCCAGGAATACCGAGACATTTTTTCCTGGTCATACACAGAGATTCCTAGCCTTTATCCTTCTATTGTCGAACACCGCATAGACACATGGACTGATATCACACCTATCCGCCAAAAACAACGACCATACAATCCCTACCCAAAAACAGAAACCCGAATTCTATGCAGGATGATACGACAACTAACCTGAAGCTCACTGGTATTGAATCGGATGCCTTGATCTCCCAGAATCTCCAAAACTCCTCTAAACTTTCTCATCCACTCAATAACATAGCAGGTACAAACGAGGTGGCATTGTGGGCCCCACAGCTATATATAGTCCATTTTTCCAAACTTCCAGACTCAATTCAGGGAGCTCCAGGCATCCATTTTTCGATCTGTCTTCAGCCATGGGATCATCACCCCGTCATCTACACCATGATAGTCCTTGGGCCACTTTTCATCCTTATCCCCCGGGGGACATTTTTCTCATATTCTGCTCAGGTACGCATGCTTACATTATTGAATAACCACTATATGATCTTTCTCTTCAGATATTGTTCATGTTGGGTATTTGTTTTTCATGTGTGTAGGTACTTGATCATCATATATTAGTAGTCTTCATTCAAGTATATCCTCAACATTGGCATGTATTCATTCCCTCTGAATATCAAGATGCATATCCCAATCACACCCTCCGATTTTTACCTCTAGGATCCCTATATTTAGCTTTGCAGTACCGTCACCTCCACCGCATTTCGATACTGTCACCTGGTAGCACTCTCACCCACATGAGTTGTCCCATTTAGTGTCCCCCCTAGGCACTTTGACACTCATGCTGTTCTCCCCATTTATGGATGGGAGTCCCGATAGTCTTACATCATGTCGCGAATCAACCACATACTCCTTCTCCTCATTTTGATAGCCTACCCAATGGACTCCCAGGGTACTTCCTCACGGTTTTATTTTTGACTGCACTCCCGCAACATCATTAACCATCCATTTCATCCACCATCAGTTTTCCCATCTCCAGATTTCCCTCCATACATTTCCCTAATATAGAAACCTGCCTATGGGGCCCCAACCCTCCACTTGTTTTCCAAACAACTTGTGCCATCTTTAGGCCAAGCCATCTTACACTAGGGCACCCATTTCTGTATCTGCATTATTATCCCACCTTATTTTTTAATTCTTTTTGTAATTGTACAAAGTTGTTGTTTCCATCATTTTACATAGTTTTTTGTCGTCACCTTTGGCGACCTTCTTCCTTTTTGGAAAATGCAACCCATGTCGCCCTTGGTTGGGGAATTCCTTATCACCTACTCATGTTGACATCGTCCATAAACCCCAAGTATCCCACAGGCCACCTACCTCTGCTCTTTGAGTTTGTTCACTTTGTCTCGCCTCTGGCACAACTTATCCCACGTCTGGTTGTCCCCCTGACACTCGACTTGTATGGTTCCTGCCACTTATACTTCACATATATCCCCAACCAAGGGCAGTTTTGAGTCTCACCACATCTTGACTTCATCCATGTACCTCATCAGTTCCTGATCTCATCCAGTGGATTTCATGAAGCCCTTTTCTTCTTGGAGTCACATCTCCCTTTTTGTCGACATCAACATAGTTTCCAGAAGGTCGACATTATCTTGACTCTCATTACCTTTACAATGAGGAGTCTCGAACGACACAGGGAGAACCATCATTATTCTTTGTTTTCGTTGACCCCCATAACATTTGACTTCAACACTTTCTCATGTTGTGGTGGGTCTTACTTCATGACTATTGCAGTTGTTTTTATATTTTCCAAAGACCTATGACATTTTTTGGGATATCAATGCCCACGAAATCCTTGATACTTACTACATGTGTCATGCCTGTTTCTTAGAGTAGTGTTCCCCATCAAAATTATCCTCTGCTCTTATCAACACGCCCCTGAGGGCACTGCAGTCATCTTCACCAACACACCACTTCAGTTACTGTCTTACACATTTTTTGAGTTACATGACACGAGCATGGGGCATGCATGCCTCATTTGTACACAATTTATTTTTCACACCTTGCGAAAGGTTGGGTACTACAAGTTCCCCTCTCCCTCCAATGGGTCGCTCTTGATACTCTCATTATTTCTCTTTCTTACAATGGTAATATCAGTAGAAGAAACGTTGATGAATTTCGTCTATATGTATGCTCCTAACCTCATCCATTAGGGGGCATCTGTTATCACTGAAATTTCTTCCGCAAATGGTTATAGGAATCCAGCATCCGCAAACAACTATTAGTTCACCCATGGACCAAAAATGACCAAAAAAACATTTCCAAAAAGTCCAAAACTATACAACCAGTTATAAAATCAGCATGTGCTAAGGATATACATGAAGCACGCGCACATGTGCCATTCGAAAATGCCAGAAAAATGCACATGCGCCTGATGCGTGACTGTGGATGCAAAAAGCCACACACAACTCAGAACGATGCATTTATGATATTGGTCGGCTTCCCACCCACTTCTGGTTCAGTTTCCAAGTCGATTTGACACCCAAATATTGGTTGAATCCGATTGGGTGGTTGGTCAAAGACCTAAAGGTGCCATAAATATCCCCTTGTTCACGCTAAAAGCTGGTTGAATAATACCTCAAAGTTATGCTATAAAAAGAGGCCATGGGTGCACTACATCTTGAAGGAATTCATTTGTAGTGTTATGTTGCTGATATTCTCTTGGAGGATCCTCTTTCCTCATCAAGAGTATGCTAGCACCATTGCACTTAGCCATTCATATCACCTCTAGAATGAATTTTCTTTGGATTCTCTTCACCATTTCATCCTAGTTCCTCATTTTTAAGAAGAGCTCAATATTTGGGGGTCCAAGAGCCCTCCCTTGGAGGAAGAGGGGACCCAAAGTCTCCCTTTCTTCTTGGTGTTTTATTTCCACTAATACAATCCTTTCCATTGGTGGCATGAGTCTTTTTTGTTCCTTGTTCTTATGTTCTTATGCACCATAATTTAATTGTTTTTATCATTCTTAGTTTAATTCTTTGTTTGTCTTTTATGTTGTATCTTTCTAACCCTTTCCTTTACTGTTGTCTTGTCTAGCTACCCAACTGGGCTTGTAAGCATCTCTGTTTTGCCCATTTAGGGGACAAAAGAGGTGCAACACACCCCATGAATCACCATTTGTTGACCCCAAAATCTCACCTTTGAGATTTTGATGGTCAAAGGCCAGTCTATCCTTTCAGGATGGCATTCACAAGTTCTTTCAGACAACACATGGATATCATTAAGAGATCTTTCAGGCACATTGGTTCTTATTCTTGTCAGTTAGAGGATGGTTACTTACATAAGTTGAGTTCAGAGCTCGTTCCAATGTTTTTCTTGGTTATTTTAGGATGAGCTATTAGTTTTAGGCAGAGTATGAGAGACTTGCGGTATTTTGGGACACTTCTTGCACATGATGATATTATTGACCCCTCATATCAGTTATTTGACAACATATTCTTACTCCTTGTCCAATTCTAGTTCTGATGAGTATAAACTCCAGAGTATTTGGACAAGTTTTCTTTTTTAGTGATGAGGTGGAACAAGTGATGATGTGGCAGGATGAGGTGGCGACCCATGTGGGGCCCACACTCATAAAATTGGGTAAATTTCCTCCTAAAGTTGGGCCCATAAGTTCGCTCAATACATGATAAATAAGGATAAATTAAAGTGAGAAAGTTTCCAAGTCATGAAGGCGCCTTAAAAGTAGCTTTTAGTTTTTCTACTTTCTGCTTTTATATTTTTCCAACTTTCTACTTTTAGCTTTTCTTCTTTTTGCTTTTACCTTTTCCCTGCTTTTCCCAAGCTTTCCTGTTTTTTCCCTTTTTCATATTTTGCTTTAGCTTTTCACCTTTTCTACTTTTCCCCTTTCTTTCCTTTTCCTCTCCTCTCTCACACATTCGCCCTATCTACCCTAATTCATGAAACAATTTCCTATTTTAGGCTAAGGGTTCACCCTTTTCACATTTTTGGCCATATCTCCTTCATTACTTCAGATAATTGACTCATTCCACATCTAGTCTTCTCCAAACTTCTCCCAGTTTTGACCAGAAAGCTTGGAAAAGTTTGCTCCACCAAATTTAGCAGGTATCCATGTAGTGACACATGGCAGATGGACATGGATCCATTTGGATGATGATTATTGGTTGACCTTTTCCCTAGTTTGGAAAGAGCAGAGCAAATTCCTTCTTCAATGAGATATATATTCAACATTCCTCCACAGTTGTGAGGTGGATCACTCTATTGCAACAACACTATACTCTCTCATTCTCATTTCTCTCTCATTTCTAGATCTGGATTCTCAGTTCTTTGGAGATCATTGTAACAATTCATGGGTTTTCTCTATGATGGAGCCATTCCTATGATTTGACATGAATAAAGAGTTTTATGTGTTGTTTTTGGCCTAAATTCTTGTTGTTCCAATTGATTTCTAAATTATTGCATGTGTTTAGAACTAATCCTTCAATGGGGGTCGATTTGGCAGCATTGGAGTGTTCTTTTCTTGCTGATTTTCTCTCCTTTTCCTTCCAATAGTTTTCTCTTCTTGAGTTTTCCACCAAAAATTCCATTTTTAATTGTTTATTGTAGGTTTTGGGTGAGGTCAACTAACCCTCATTCAAAGCCCTTGTTTTGTGTTGTTCAATTTGTGGTTTTGCAGGTTTAATCCTATCTATCAAGTAACACATCCTTATGCTAGACTCCCCGTGGTTGACATGCACCAACCCAAAATGAGAGGGGTGAAATCATTGTGACCTTAGGATAGAAACCCCTAAATTAAGTCTAGGTTTGATTCCCTCATACTACAATTGACTTGAAACCTAGGGTTTCATATTTAGCCTTAACAGGGAGTGAGCCTTCAGTTGGGGAGGAGGAGTTAGCCCCTTGCAGATCTATTAAAAGACATCTATGGTTTGAACATACCTTGAAGGATGATTGGGAGCATGTTGAGGCTCCCGGGATTACATTCAGGGAGAGAAGGCCTCCTAAGGAATTTTCCCAACTACATGAAACTTATGAGTAGCATCATTGATGTCGAGCCTTCCAATTTTGAGGAAGAAACAAATCAATAGGTTTGGTAGGATTCCATTATGGAGGAGTACACCTCCATCATGTAGAATGATGTGTGGGATATAGTGTCGAGACCAGAGGAGAAGTCTGTGGTGAATTCCAAGTGGATCTTCAATATCGAACATGTTGCATATGACAACATCAAGAAATTAAAGGTCAGGTTTGTGGTGAGTGGTTTCTCTCAGAGAGAGGGAGTAGACTATGAGGAGACGTTTTCTCCAGTTTCCAAATATGCTTCTATTCGTGTTGTGATATCTTTTTCCTTACTCATGGGGTGGAGGATTCACTAGATGGATGTGAAGACAACATTCCTCAATGAGATCATTGAGGAGGAAGTATATATAGAGAAACCTTAGGGCTTTGAGGTACATGAGAGAGAGTCTCATGTGTACAAGCTCAAGAAATCCTTGTACAAACTCAAGCAGGAAGCTAGGGCATGGTATTCTAGGATTGATGAATACTTGTAGAGTATGGGCTTCACCAAGAGTGAGACACACCCTAATTTGTACTTCATACTTGTTGGGGTAGATCCACTTATCTTCGTGTTGTAGGTGGATGATTTATTTCTCACATGTGCATAGGAGCTTATAGCAGGGTGCAAGGAAGATTTGGTTGCCCAGTTTGAGATGAAGGACATCGACTTGATGCATTACTTCTTGGGGTTATAGGTTTGACATAGATTGGGTGAGATATTTCTTGGTCAAGGGAAGTACACAGTGGATATCCTGAGGATATTTAGGATGGAGGACTGTAGACCAATGGTTACCAATTTGAAGAAGGTTGTCACTTTAGATTTAGATTTGGTGGATCCCAGGTTGTATAGATAATTGATTGGTTCTTTGATGTATTTGGTCAACACCAGGCCATATATATGTTTTGTTGTGAACACCTTGAGTTAGTTCATGGTGGAGCCGAGGAATATGAATTGGGTAACAATGAAGAATGTGCTCAGGTACTTGAGAGGTACTATGGAATATGGTCTGAGGTATCTTGGAGGTGATAGAGTGAGGTTTCGGGGATATACAGACTTATATTGGGTAGGGAGTGAAACAGATCGGAAGAGCACCTCAAGGTGTTGCTTCGGCTTGGGATAAACAATGATTCCATGGTTCAACAGGAAGAATAATTTCGTAGCACCCAATTCAACAGAGATACAATATATGGCAGAGAGTATGGATAGCTGTGAAGCTATTTGGCCTTACAAATTGCTTACAGGGTTATTTGATCAGGTGTTGGAGCCCACAATGGTATACTATGATAATCAAAGTTGTATAAAAATCTCTGAGAATTCATTATTCCATGACATGTCCAAGCATATTGATATCAGATATCAGTTCATTTGAGACATGATCCAGAAGGGATCAATCATGCTCCAATATATCTCCACAAATGAGCATGTTGCAGACATTCTCACCAAACCCTTAGTGAAGGGTAAGTTTGTTTTCTTAAGAGACAAACATGGAGTGGTGGAGATGATCCAAAATGGATCTAGACTAAAGAGTGGATAAGAATCAGTACCTGCAACATAGATTGGAAATCATAATGCATTATGTAATCCACGTAAAACAATGCAAGTTTACATGGAATAAGCCAAATAATGATGTAAGAGAAAAGTTAAATAAAAATAATTAAACATGACCAAGAAATGGAAAGGAGGGAAGGCTGAGGAACGATAAGTGAAGATCCATGGCTATTGGCCTTCCCTTACCCCCTATCTCTCCCTATTTTTTCACTCTCGCTCATTTCCAAAGGGATTTTTTCCAAGGAGGAGGAGAACACTGTAAAATATTGCAAAAATTGCAGGAAGAAGAGTACTAAGCACCATTTGACTGGTTTTACCAATTTGGTTCGAGGGTAAAGAAATCTTGCCTTAAAGTGTTTTTCCTCTGTGGGTTGAGAAAATGATTGGTTTAAATTCACTTGTGTAGTTTTTTAAATTTGCTAGCAAACTATTAATTGTTGTTATGCATTTGTTTATAATTGTTGTGGATGATGAGTGGCTCATTGCACATTTCTTCCTTTGGGTGTGTCTAATTTGTTGATGGTCATTATTCGTTTCCCACGCATAGTTATTTTCTGGCTACATGCAATGTGTGAACCCTAGCTCCAGAAGAGTGACTCCCACGAATTTTCCTGCAGTGTCTAACTGTTGAAATATTGTAACTTTGAAGAATATTATAATTATATTTGAGTTATTATCTTATAGATCAAATCCCCTTTTGTGGATTGATCATGTTGGGTCTTGTATAAGACCAAATACACTTTTGTGGATTGGTCAAACCATATGTATATGGTGGTATATGTAAAGTCGGCCCCTAGAGTTTATAAAGTGGTTTTAACCACTCTTGGAAGAAGTCGGCCCTACTAAGTTAAGAGACATAACCCCAACGCCTCATGAACTAGTATTTATAAGTGAGGATGACGCCTCACTTGTTCATTCATTCACTCACTCAGCAAGTGCGCATCTTTTGAAGGAAGTTGTAGTTGCAGGAGGAAGGAGAGGAGAGGTGCATGCTCAGTACTAGTTTATGCTTGGTGTTTTGGTCTTAGTCTTGGCATTGTATTGGAAATCTATCATTGAGGAAGTTTTTTTGGGTTTTCTCCCCATGAGGGTTTCCCAGGATAAAATGTTGTGTACCTTGTGATTGTGTTTTTTTAAGTGATCCTCTTTATGTTTTTTTTTGGAAATGCATTGAATTCTCTAATAAATTGGAAATAACCTAATAAAAACACTAAAACTTAACACTAACCATGCCCACACCTTAACACCAGCAAATTGGAGCCCCATCCTTTGGTTAACTGTTATCTAAATTTCACACTACTATTTTAAATGCCTACACCAAAACCCTAGTGACAAGAGACTCCACGCATGTCTTCTTTGTTTCCCAAGTTATACATATAAAACCTAGTTCTCATTCTTCATTCTTCAACTCTTCCTATGACCTCATCTATCTATCCCATGCTCCCATGACTCTACCCTAGCAAAGAGCGCACAATTCATTGCACATCTTAGTGAGAAAATTGTCAAGTAGAGGAACGACCAATTGCCAATGGAAATACATATTAGATATGATGGGTCATTGCGTTTTAATTAAGAGAGAGATCAAAGAGAATTGTTGAACTGTGGATTTTCAAAACGTGGTGATAGAACATAAGAACAAAGAAATGTAGAGCACTGGTTTTCCAATAGAATAATCCAAAAAAAATAGAGCACTGGTTACCACCAAGAATTCAACTTGGCTACTGGTCCACACATTGTATTGGGCATCCACCTTTATCGTTGGAGTATTTCGTCTATTTCCTCACATATCACAATCAAATATGACATGAAATCCTATGCTAGTAGTATGGTAACGTTTTGTGCAGGAGATATGGACATATGTAACCTAACTGACATGGTTAAATGATGCTATATTGAAGAGTCATATAATGATTGGGGTGACTAGTTGGTAATGACTATTTCCACTACTTGCCACCTTTCTCAGTGCGAGATTGATCCATTTGTGTGTTGATTGCGACTAGGTATCTTTCATTAATTAAGAGATGTTAACTGCTACATGAATTTTGGTTTCCTAGCTCATATGTGGATAAAGGATAGTTAGTCAATCCAAAAAACAAAGAGTAGCCGCACGAAGAATTGTAGTGAGCCTCCAAAATATAGAGAACAAGCATTTGAAAAATCTAAAGGACAGAAAGATCTCAGAGACAGAGCTGAGAAAGAGATCAAAAATCAAGTTTCGCACAGGTATTCGTGTTGGAAAAGCGAGTGGGCTATGAGCTCCATGATTACGAATCAGGAGAATACCTTCCTCGCAAAGAGGGAGTGTTGAAGTTTGTAGCTTGGCCAAGTATATCCACATTGGTTTGTGTCTAACATGTGGAGATCGTCATTAATACCTATCAGAACTTTGGAAATCCACTTTAATGATTTAATTATTAAAGTGGATTCTAGTTTATAATTAATGGAGGTTAATTGAATGAAATTCCTAAGTTATGACATTTGTGAATTTAATTAATTGAATGAATCTTAGCCATTGATGTCAAGTGAGGTGTTATTTAATCTCAAACATTGATCACTTTGGAGGTTAGGGTTTTAGCTCAACTCAAGATTATAAAAGGCATACAAGGTGAAAGGAGGAGACACATGCAAGCAAGGAGTCAATAAATCATTTGAGTGGAGAAAGAATTACTCTGTGGATTTGGCATAAGGGAAGATAGGAAAACTAACCAGGAGACTTTGGAGGGGTCATCCCAGCACGACAGAGGCTCCTTGTTTTTATGTAGGTCATACAGACAACGATAGGAGGGTCGTACAATCGTAGAAAAACCGTATGACGACTGTACAGGCCATGACAACCCACTGTACAATAGTCCGTAGGACACGACCTGTTTTTCAGGTTGTACAGGTCGAACAAGTGCTCATACAAGAGGTTGGATGGTGGAAACAAATTGATAGAGGTTTTCTAGGGTAGATTCACTAAGGATTTCTTAGGGACAGATTTTCTAGGTTTGTTGGTAATTGCATTTTTCCTTTGTGGGCCATTTTCCTAGTAACAGAGACCTTGTATGCTTGGACATTATTTTAATGGAGAGAAGATTTGAAGGGAATAAATTTGTTGTGCATGTGTCATTGTGAGATTGGTTTCCATTTTTATTCCACTATTTGTTTCAATTAATTATTCAGTGAGTTGCAATTTAATTTTCAACAAGGAAATTCATTAGGAAATAATTTATCTAGGGATGGAATTAGAAAATTAACATGAACTACTACAACGATCACCACCGTCACCTAAGAAACCAATCCTCTTCACTTTAGGTCAACTCTCCTCTGGCTCAAGGGGGGTATCTGTAGTAGGATTACTAAATCTAAGCAATGAGGCACACAGTGAAGTGAGAGTAGCTTTAATAAAACAATATTTTTGGTATTTTTAGGATATTAAAGAGGTTATGGAAGGAAGTAGATATTAGTTCCAAATCCAGCAAGGGAAATGGAGTCAAGTTGAATCAAATGGGGCTTATGGGGTTAAGAAGAAAACACCACTTCAAAATTTGTCTATTTTATTCAAGGATTACGATGAGGAGACTAGAGAGAAAGGAAAAAATAGTCTCTTATCTAATCAAGATAAACAATGAAGACATGACCCTACAAGAAGGGGTCCTCAAGGGAGAACCTTCACCAAAAAAATAAACTATATATTGATAAATGTACACAATACCCTTGCTAGGGTTCCTAAATGGATAAACAAAGCAAGGAATTAAGTAATTACCATACTGACAAAGGAAGGAGAGGATTTACCCCAAAACGTCTTCCTTCCAAGTGGTAGATTTTACTCTTCAATGGATTGATCTTGTTAGCTTGTAGAAGACTTGATCATTCACAATCAATATTTATGCATCAAATAAAAACCAAGATAAAAGAACTTCAAGAATTGACACCAAATCCCACAAAGAAAGATCCCTTATACATCACATATGCTCCAAGAAAGATATGGAAATTAACCTCCAAGGAGTAGAAGCTCCAAAAATCCAACCATGAGTACACATGAGCAATGGCTACTCTTTATATAGAGTCTAGCTCAACTTCCTTTACAATAAAATAATAGTTTCTCATGTGAAAACCCTAGATCTATCTTAGCGAGGACTAAATAGTTATTTCCTCTACCTAATTATTCAATAATACATAGAATAATGAAGTGGTCAAGACCACATGTACAAGTTTCCAACAAACATATTCCCAAGAGAGTGGGATGTCCCCATCAAATAAGGAAGATGAATCAAAGGTGCAACGTATAGCCTCCAAAGGCTTCCAAGTGTATAAATCCACAACCAACCCCTCAATTTGGTCAATGAAAACCTCCTAGATATCCTCCAAGGTGGATGTGTAGCTCTCCAAGAGTGGACTACCTCCAATAGATGCATGAAAATATGGGCCATGTTGCCTCAAGAGATAGGGTGCTATTCACCATGGGAATACATCAATAATGAACTCCCCAAATAAGCAAAAATATTTGGGGTGTTCCTCCAACGAGTGATCTAAATTGTGAAGAAATTTTTTTCGTGATAGATTTTAAAAGCACCTTAACTATGTCAATTTTTCCTAAATTTCTATTATGATTGTTATCACACAATTTGTAGTTTGGGAAAATCCCAACCCAAGCCACAAATGTGTGACACATCTGGAAAAAACTATCAATGCCACCTCAATAGATGTTCCCCTCATTTTAGTGAAGGACAAGTCCAACACAAGGGAGGCTTCCTAGTGACCCTAGGGGGATTGCGATGGAAAATGGAAGGTGATCAGAGATTTCCCCTATAGGTCAAGGTCAAAGATAGGAAAGAGGCTTGAGAAAGAGACTTATGAGCATGTAAATGGTTACCGAGATAGTGTACCTACAAAACAAAGTTAGAACTGCCCGTAACAAGACAATTTATGAAGATTAAAGCCTCAAAACCAATGGGGAATCAAGAAGAAACCTTGTTGTCCCAAAAATGAAACAGTATGGAAATATATATATGCATTAAATAAGTTATGAGAACTGAAAAATTAACCATCAAAATCAAGTGTATGATGTTGAAAAATGAAGCTAGTAACAAGTAGATAATTTCCCAATAATTAAACCAAGACTTTGATAGCAAAAGGAGGTTGTTATTAAGTGTTATTAGAAAATTTTTGTAACAAAAATTAATCTTTATAAGCATCCTCTTCATGGATTAAGTCTTGAACAAGATGTGTTTCATCAAAATGTTCAATAAATTCACAAGGTAGCTCATGTTCTTCTTCCTCATGACTCACCCCTTCAGGCTCTCATTCTTCAATCAAAACTTTGTTGTCTCTGTTATCCCCTACCCTAGGGATAAATAAAGAGATCATGTATCAAGGCCCACAAGCCCTAGACATGGATTACCAAGAGTCGTATGACTTTAGCATGGCCTTGGAGGGCCCCTCTTTTCTTCAGTGCAACCCATTTATTAGTAGCAACAACATCTGTCCCACCAGCCTGGTCCTAAAGTAGCAGTAAGTGTTTCTCCATGAGCTAATGAGTCCGGGTATTATGGTATGTGTCACTTTGATTATTGAAGCACTTGAATATGTTGCATTGAATTCTCCTTCATTTCATAACGTTTTCTTGGAAATTATGCTCTTTAACTTGTTCATACCTGGAAGGGTGACATGATGCCCTAGTAAGTTGATCTCCCTTTAGGATGGGTTG
>SNQJ01S0015202.1:108003-131952 GCA_010110895.2 Picea sitchensis
TTGAAGCACTTGAATATGTTGCATTGAATTCTCCTTCATTTCATAACGTTTTCTTGGAAATTATGCTCTTTAACTTGTTCATACCTGGAAGGGTGACATGATGCCCTAGTAAGTTGATCTCCCTTTAGGATGGGTTGCCACTGAGAGGGTCTGTGAAAGGTCATTGTCTGTTCCCTCCATACTTACCACTTTCCATATTTATTCCTCTCATATCCCCCTACCTTTGTTTGGGCATTGGTATTTTCCACACTAGGAAGGGTTGTACATTGCCTTGTGGGAAGAAGGGGCTAAAGGCCCAGAGGGTAAAAGTAGCTAGCAAGAGTTAAAAAAAAAAAATGAAACTTTTGAGATACTTCACCTAGGGATTCCTAAGAAAGCAATAAAAATATTATCAGTAAGAAAGGGGAACCCATAAGAAAAACAAACACTCAAGGTATTAGTTGGTGGATGGGAGGTCTCATCATTGTTGAATTTTCACTATGCTAGGCTCAAGCACGAGGTTTAATTCATTTTTATCATTTACTTGAACCATAGACAAATGCAACTACACCATTAATAATTGATGCAATAACCAAGATCACAAGAAGATATACCATGCACAAGAACACAAGAAATATCTTGGGAAACCCTTATCAACAAGGGAATAAAACCCAACAATCCTTTGCTATATTACCAAGAGAAAGACCTCCCACACCATAGACCTACCACACAAAAGGGTGCTCACATAACCAAGAAGGCTAGCGCCCAAGAGAGGTGCGCACTTCAACCCTAGAATATGTACTCGCTGAAATTTCCAAAATCACATGTGTGTTGTGTTTCCTCAATGGGGAAATCACATTTATTTATATTAGACTGGACACATCAAAAGTGGTGTCTATCAGCACAGTAGTTCCAACCTCAATAACTCATAATATAATTAATAATTACCATATCAATTATCTTTTACATTAATTATCTTTCACTTTATGGTGGGGCTGACCTGTACCCTTTACATCACAATTAGGGTTAAAGGTAAATCTAACTCTTAGACAATATAGAAAGGGATCTCACACACCCACTAGTGCTCATCCACTATGGGCACATCCACCTATGCTTATCCGCACAGACGTCCAACTCAAAATATCTCTATCTCACCAAGTCTCATAGGAGAATCATCTGAATACACACTCACTAATGCTCAACCACTAGGATCATGTCCACCTGTGCTCAGCCACAAGGACATCCTACTCAACAGATCTTTATCTCATTGAGTCTCATAGGAGAATCATCTGGAGTACCACATCATCTCAACTCTCTACATAGAGGAGAAAAGTAAACCCATCACATGGGCTCCTTCGCCCCTCACAGGGGTACCCATTGTTTCATCTCAAACGACACACCCATCTCTTGGGCATCTTCCCTACACAGGGGAACACGACATTCCATATCTACCAGAGAGAAATGACACACCCATATCATGGGAATATTCCCTACACAGGGGCACACAACGTTCCATCTCTGTCTCAGATAGGAACAACACACCCATCTCATGGGAACACCCAACTCACGGGCTCTCTCACAGGCCGACTCACTTAGTCTGTGTCTTAGAGGGTGTCTCACACAACTTTAATCATCAAAACTCCCTTTCAGCTAGGGAGGCATTCTCCACTAGGACAAGTCTCTCACGGAAGTACTCGAACTTCATCTTGGCAAGCAGTTTGGTGAATATATCTGCAATATGCTCATGTATAGGAAGGTATTTCATGTGTACTTCTTTCCTCTGCACCATGTCTTTGATATAGTGATATTTTATATCAATGTGTTTCGATCTATCGTGAAACACATGTTTCTTAGAGAGCTTCACATAGCTCTGGTTATCACAATGAATAATGGTAGGATCCATCTCATGATCAAATAAATCTGTCAGAAGCTTATGAAGCCATAGTGCTTAGCAAACTGCCACACTCAACGCTATATACTCTGCTTCTGCGGTACTCAAGGCCAGAGAGCTCTGTTTCCTGCTGCACCAGGAAACCATGGCAGACCACAAGGTAAAACAACAACTAGATGTGCTCTTTCATTCCACTGCTCTCCCTGCCCAATTTGCATCAACATATCCCTGCAAACTCAAGTCTACACTAGAGGCATATCTTAGGCCACATCCAACTGTGCCTCATAGTTATCTCAATACATGTTTCACTGCTATACAGTGAGTTTGTCTCATCTGACTCATGAAATGACTAAGTACATTCACTGCATAGTATATATCAGGTTTGGTGTTAACCAGATGCATCAATGATCCAATCAGTTGTTGATACAAGTGTGGATCAATCTCGCATGAATCAACATCATTCATTTTCTTCAAATGCATCACTATCAGTGTAGGCATGGATCTGCATTCTGTCATACTGAACTTATTCAATATCTCCATTGTATATTTTCCTTGACTGAGGAAAATCTCATCAGTCCTCTACCATCATTCTAGTCCCAAGAAGTAGTGCATCATACCCAGATCCTTCATCTCGAATTTAGAAGTCAATTCTTGCTTGCACTCAACAATAAGTCTTTCTGAACCGGTGAGGAATAAATCATCCACATATAGGACCAAGATTAAGCACTCATTACCAACAATATGATAATATAGGTTTGGATCAACAATACTCTTGCTGAAGCCCAAACTCATCAAGAATCCATCCATTTTCTCATACCAAGCACGAGGTGCTTGGTTCAGTCCATACATGGCTTTCTTCAACCTGCACACATGATATTTCTCGTTGTGTATCACGAATGCTTCTGGCTACTCGATATAAACTTCTTCCTCAATCTCACCATTGAGAAAGACTGCCTTTACATCCATCTGATGTAGTTTCCAACCCATGGATGCAACTAGTGCAATGATAGTATGAATGGAAGTGTATCGGGCTACTGGAGCAAAAGTCTCATCATAGTCAACTCCTTCTACTTGTGAGAATGCTCTGGCTACAAATCTCTCTGCATATTTCTCGATACTTCCATCAGCATCATGCTTGATCTTATATATCCACTTGGAAGTCACTATAGACTTCCCTTCTGGTCTTGGAACAATATCCCATACATCATTCTTCAAGATGGATTGATATTCTTCTATCATGGCATCTTGCCATACCTGCTCACTTGTTGCTTCTCTAAGACAAGAAGGCTCATAATCAATGATGTGGCTCATGGCTGAAAGATATCTTGAAAATCTCTTTGGTCTCTTACTCTCTTGGGATGTGCCTTGAGGGGCTACATGTCCCTATGCCTTCTGTAGAGTTTGTCGATCCCAGGAAGGCCTTTTATGCCCTACTGCAATATCTCTGGGGATATCAATTGGAGCAATTGGATCAGCTGGAACAATTGGATCAACTGGAATAATGTTTGTCTCCCTCTGAACTGTTGAAGGGGGAGAAGGTACTGTCTCATTGTCAATCTCCATCTGAGATTCTCTAGATCTTTGAAAGGCTATATCTTCTTCAAATATAACATCTATGCTTATCTCAATCTATCTCTAACCAAGGATGTAGATCCAATATACCTTTGAATATTCACTATATCCCACAAATGTACCCTTTCTCCCTGAAGGGTCTAGCTTGGATCTCTTCTCTTTGGGTACATGAAAATATACTGGGCACCCAAATATTCTGAAGTGTCCAATCTCAAGCTTCACTCCGGTGAAGGATTCTTTGGGAGTTATGTTCTTCAAAATCTGGTGAGGACTCATGTTCTGAACATAAATTGTTGTCATGCAAGCTTTTGCCTAGAGAGTCATAGGTAGACTCTGATCATGTATCATCGCTTTGGTTGCCTTGATGATAGTTCTGTTCTTCCTCTCTGCAACCCCATTTTGTTGAGGGTTGTAAGGAACTCTGTACTCCCTCTTGATCTCTACTTCAATACATAATTTGATGAAGTCCTTGGAGGTGTATTCTCCTCCATTATCTGATCTTAGTACCTTGATATTTCTTTCAGTCAGGTTCTCAACTTGAGCTTTGAATTCTTGAAATTTCACAAGGACTCCATCCTTGTTATTCAGGAAGTAAATCCAAGTTTTCTGAGAGTGATCATCTATGAAGAGTACATAGTACAGATATCCATTCAAGGAGGCAACATTCATTGGCCCACACACATCTGAATGTATCAAGTCCAAGATTTCCTTGGATCTATTGTCACTTCTCAAGAAGGACCCTTTGACATTCTTTCCAAGGGAACAACCTCTGCAAACACCTTTATGATGAATCTATATCTCTGGAAGGCCTATTACCATTTTCTCTAGATATGGAAGAGATCTATAATGAATGTGATCAAGTCTCCTATGCCATAGCTCACTCAAGATGATATTATCATGTAACAGGGCCTAGACTAGTCTGATGGTCAATATGTATAAGTTTCTTTCTCGAACACCAATTACTTTGGCAGAATTTATATGTGAGTCTTTGTGACATGCAAGAAATTTTCCTTCAGAAAAGGTAACCTTGTAGCCTTTGTCTTCTAAGGCAGAAATGGAGACAAGGTTCCTCTTCATCCCATGTACATATAGTACTTCACTTAGCTGAAGATGCATGTTAGAATCTAGTTGGAAGGTAGAAGTTCCAAGCCCTTTCACATTATATCTGGCATTGTCTCCAAGGACAACATGTAGATTGGTCTCTTTCTCAACAAGATTAGTGAGGTGATCTCTAAAACCGGTCATGTGCCTGGAGGCACCACTATCAATTAACCAAGTATCATCATTGGTAGGAACCATACCCGAGAGTGTTGAAATGTTGATATCTTCATCTCTCTAAAGTCTTTGCTTCCAGGAACTGTATTTTCTTGATCCATCAAGCTTGTATTCCATCATAGTTTTGTTCATCATATTTTTATATTCTTCACAAACCCTTGTCAACTGGGCTAGAAAACCTAGTGGCTAGGGTAGGCTAGCAACCTTTTGTTTTGTTGGGCTTATGACTACCAAAAATAAGCCTTGAAAGTTAGAATAACACCGGTGAGCTGAAGAGATCCTTCAATGAGATGCAAAAGCCCTAATTCTAAAATTTCTATAGAAAATTGCGAAACCCTAGAAACCCTAGGGCCAAAAAATAAAAATGCTTGGAAATGCAATCTAAGGCTTGCTATAGGTGTGCTGAAGGAGGTCGTACACTCATGTACAAATTTTATCCCCAACATCCAAGTTTAAGGAGCTAAAACACCTCAGAAAAGGAGGGTCATATGGATTTCTGGAAACCCTAGGAGGGTCGTACGGTTTCTACAGAAGTGGAGGACTTTCTTTGAATTCTTATGCAATGGGTTATTCAAGACCTAAGTTTTGATACCATGTTGAATTTTCACTATGTTGGGCTCAAGCATGATGTTTAATTCATTTTTAGCATTTACTTGAACCATAGACAAATGCAACTACACCATTAACAATTGTTGCAATAACCAAGATCACAAGAAGAAATACCATGCACAAGAACACAAGAAATATCTCGGGAAACCCTTCTCAACAAGGGAATAAAACCCAACAATCCTTTGCTATATTCTCAAGAGAAATACCTCCCACACCATAGACCTACCACACAAAAGGGTGCTCACAAAACCAAGAAGGCTAGCACCCAAGAGAGGTGCGCACTTCAACCCTAGAAGATGTGCTTGTTGAAATTTCCAAAATCACATGTGTGTTGTGTTTCCTCAATGGGGAAATCACCTTTATTTATATTACACTGGACACATCAAAAGTGGTGTCTGTTGGAACAACATGGCCGACCTCAATAACTCATAATATAATTAATAATTACCATATTAATTATCTTTTACATTAATTATCTTTCAATTTATGGTGGGGTCGATCTGTATGCTTTACATCACAAGTAGGGTTACAGGTAAATCCAACTCTTACAAAATATAGAAAGGGATATCACACACCCACTAGTGCTCAGCCACTAGGGGCACTCTGCTCAGCCACAGGGATGTCAACTCAACATATCTCTATCTCACCGAGTCTCATAGGAGAATCATCTGGATACACAATCACTAGTGCTCAACCACTAGGATCATGTCTGTTGACACTTAAAAACGCAACGATAAATACTATGCTCGCAAATGATTGCCAAGGTCTATTAATTATTTATATTAATAATAAACTAGTAGGTGGGACCTCATTGTAGACTTGTGGAGCTATGATGGATATGTTGCGCTTATATTTTGTTTGCTATTGAGATGGTACCAACACAGTCTTCTACAATTCAATGTTTCAAATCATGGTTTAGAATGTTATGGTGAAATAAGATGATTGGTTGATTCATGCATGGAATTGATAACTTTGATGACCACTCTCAGATTATGTTAAGGATTCCCTATGGTTGAAAGGGTTATTATAAGTTTTTTTTTGATATTGCAATTAAATATGACATTAATTGGTTTAATATGATCTTGATATAAGGGATGATATTGAGGCTCTTTTAAATAAAAGGACAATACACAAGCTCTAATGCTATGTATTATTGTGACAAAAAGAGGTGCAACAAACCTTTGCTACTAGATTTGTGTGCCTTATTGGATGTTATATGTTGAATGAACATGGGTTAACGTTATAGAACATTGTTATTTTTAAAAAAGGTTTGACATTACCAAAGATGGCGCACTATGCAAATGGGATATGGCAATGGTTATGTGGTTGATTAAATCCTTAGTGCTATGGTGAATTGGTTGGCTCGTATGTTGAATTGAATGAGGTTCGGGGAAGAAGTGATGTGCATTTACTGCACGTCACTCAAACACCGCTTGAGCCCGTCACCCTAGTCATACTTGCATTTTGGTTTTTGTCTTTGTTGGTTGTTGATGCTCCGCATTGTTCAATCATGAAGGAGGCATACAATATAGTTTCTTCCTCATGCAGGATTTTCTAGATATGGGTTCTACTAGCACCATAAGTCACCCCTGGATTATGACAGAGGTAAGCCTGATACCCATCAGAGTTTATGTCACAAATTGGTTATAAAAGGGTCAAATGGGTGCGGTCTCAAGAAAATATCATCTTAACTCAGAAATCTGAACTGATATGAACGAGCAGGTGAGGTCTTGGTTTAACTTCAAATAGGAAGTTGTAGTAAGGGTGAGTAGGAGGAAGACTTTGGAAAGAAAATGTAGAGGTCTTCCAAGGACATCAAGTCTTTCGGCAGCCCGTGGAGGAACAACTTAAACACAAGAACTTCTCAAATTTAAATCTCAAAGAAACTGAAAAGAACTATAAAAACACTATAATCAAACTTTCATCATAATGCAGTCACAATAATTCAAGTGAATCAGTCAATCATGAACTCTTTCAGCCTCAGAGAAAAATAAGAGGCAGTAAGGAAGTTGACTGTCATTAAACAAGAGGTCTCAAATGCATATACATAACCAGATAACCAGAGAGTTCATTAAAACTTTTCAATTTGGGAGTTTTTCTCTACCATCGACCCTTACAAAAATGGAAAAAATGCCTACATATACTTGGAACTGGCTCCCTACGGAAGCACGCTCTGGTCACTGTATCCAAGGTTTGGCATATGCATCTTCCTTTGTTAGGTTTCACTTGCATTCTTCTGTTAGAAGCGATATCAGATCGATATGGGCTTGCAAGAGAAACCACTCGCATGGGTACCACGAGTTGACAACTCTATTTTCCATGGCCGACTCGTCCATGTTTTTTATTTATGGGATGAAATGAGGTTTCAACTACCTCCCCCATTTCCATTAACTAACTGCATCAATATCGGGATGGATCCCTAACACCCATGAATGTTCAGGTTAGCATGCAACTTCTTTGAGTGAATCCTGGTGGCTCGAGGCCACGCATTTCTTTCTCTGCAATAAATTTGTGCGCTCCAACCTTTGCGTATATCCTTTCCATTGCCCCATGCGACCATGGACCATGACCCCAGTCTTAAATAATTGTAATTTTTGGACTTCGCATATCGGGAGTTCTCACTCCCCTTGATTCACAACATCGCGATGCCCGGAATCGTGAAATGGTCAAATTCAGATCGATGGTCGGATCTGCTCTGAAATTGATGGACAAGATTGCTTCCCCGAAGACCCCAAGTCACCAGCTCCACGCGACATGTGCTAATATTCTTTGCGGACCTGCACACCATAGGGCCACGGGCTATGACCATGGGCCCAAACTTTGAGCGCTTCATGATTTCGCGTGTTGGGAGTTTGTGTTGTGCTCCATGCTCGAAACCCCAAGTCGCGAAATCACGATGCTTAGATCAGCTGGCATGCGCCCCTCTTTGATCGGAAAAATATAATCATTTCACTATTTCTCACTTTGTGAGTCCTCGCGACTCGGCCCCTTGACTACTCCATTCCCTGAAATCACGAAATGATTAATCGTGTGCCACGCATCCTAGTGAGAAGGACGGCTCAGATCATTTCACGATTTCACATTTCACGAGTCTTAAAACTCTATTCCTTGATCGCTCCACCTCATGAAATCACAAAATGCCAATTGCGTGCCACATGTCCCCTTGGTTGGACGACCCAGATCTTCTACGTGCCTTTCACAAATTCAAAATTCCCGAAGTGGCACTCTCCCCAGTCCTGATACATGCGCACCTTAGTAGAACATGCCCTGACGTTAGTTGAAACAAATTTGTGGGGTTTTTTAAGCCCCCCTTCTTTTCACTTGGTCATCCAAGGGCCGAAACTAAACGGGAAACACTCCCCTGCAAGAATATGTGCTAACATTAGGCTCCACGGGGGATAGAGTCCTCCCTGCGAGGCTCTAAGATCTCCTTTTGCAATTCTAGTTGCGTTTTGTTGGGCTATGGAGTCGAGCCCCAAAACATCCTGTTGAAAAATACCAGCCGATAAGTAAAAGAAACAAAACACACATGCTCCAAGGAGCTTATTTATGTACAATCCTAAACTAATTGATTTTAATACATGGTGCTAGGTGAAAGCAAATTTCCACCATAGCCAATCAAGTAACTTCCTAAATGGAAGATCCTTTACTTTATTGATGATCACTAGCAGTTGATGCCTCTGTGATAGAAGAACGATTACACCCTCCAGCTCCCTTTCAAAGGATGAAGTTGAGATGAAATAGGGAGGCTCCAAGATATGAAGGAAATTCCACTCTATATACTTGTTGACAAGCTCATAGACAGAGTGGAAAAAGCTGGAAAATGGGTAGCAGAAAACCTACTCAGCTCCAAAACTGCTCATGCAGAGTTGAATATTATTGGAGGGAAGAGGAGGATGAGAAACTGATATAGGCTGACTGATCTCAGGCAAAGGCTGCTCACCTACAGGCTTTGGATAGGGAAAAAAATGCCCCTTCTGTTGCTCCTCTAGCTCTTCTGGTTCTTCTTCTTGGCTCTCCCAAGGGTTATAATCATAATCATCATAGACAGGACCCAAGGGGAAAATTTTCTCTTCATCATGCTACTCAGGCTGGATAATTTCCTCATGAAAATCTTCGCTAATGGATAAAGGACAGGGATCGACTGCATGCTCTTGGAAATCCTACACCTCCAGCTCAGAATCGACTCATAGATGTCATATACAGGCTGGGTGCTCCTCTAGTCAACAAACTGTAATGTGGGGCTCTACTACTCTTCATATGAATAATCATCGAAGCTAGGGACAACATGCATCTTAGAAGTAGAAGGTAGGGCCTCTACAACTATGAAATCTTCAATACTATCATCATCAGTAGGGTTGTCAAGAACATCCTATTCAAGAGTTGGGAAATCCTCTGCGCTTTCTCCATATTCCAACCTTTCTAGTTTGGAAGAGAGAGATTTAATCAGCTCCATTACTTCTCCCAGAGCATCTTGTTCTTCATGGCCCTCACCCTTACAACCTATGTAAGAAGTAGCTATATCTTGAAAACAATCATTGTATCCCTCACAACAACTATGAAATATTAACTTAGAGGGATACAACTTCTGAAAATGAGCATTGAAAGCTGCATGAAACTGCCCCAGGGAGGAGATGCTAGCAGGGGTTAAAGAATGATACCACTCATGAGCATCCCTTGCTAACGAGAACAATAACATATTCATTAATACATCCTCATGATGTATCTCCCACTGGTGTATGAGTTCATGAAACTCATGGAGATGTTGAGCAGGGTTGTCCGCCTTGCGCTCTCTAAATATAGGCAACTAATCATTCCATTCATTTGGAGCAGGAACAACATTGGGAAAACCAGGGACAATAGAGAAATTAAAGGGAGCAAACCTCCAAGCCAAGATATTTTCCATTTTAAACCAGTGGAATTGCCAATCACTCCTTCAACCATGGAGTTTCCACGTGAATGATATGTAGAATGAGTGTGTCTGGTCTTTGTCCACCATCAAATATCAGTTCTGATCGTTGTGTTCTGCCAGGGGGATACCAGGTGTAGCCAGAAGCAGTCACACTGAAACAACGAAGTTGAGACAGTGGATTCGTCTCAGTGGAGTCGCCAGGTGCACAATTACAATATTCAAAGGTTTTGAGGTCTGATGCACCTTCAGACTCATAAGTTCATTGTTGTTCTACCCAGGGAAAATCTTCAATTTCATCCTCGACAACAACGACATAAATGTTAGCACTAGAATTCACCCCTGGATTGCGGTAGAGGTAAGACTGATACCCATCATAGTTTATGTCACGAATTGGTTATAAAAGGGTCAAATGGGTGCGGTCTCAAGAAAATATCTTCTTAACTAAAAAATTTGGACTTGATATGCACGAGCAGGTGAGGTCTTGGTTTAACTTCAGACAATAAGTTGTAGTAAGGGTGAGTAGGAGGAAGACTTCAGCGAGAAAATGTAGAGTTTTTCCAAGGAAATCAAGTCTTTCGGCAACCCATGGAGGAACAAATTAAACACAAGAACTTCTCGAATTTAAATCTTAAAGAAACTAAAAGGAACTATAACAACACTATAATCAAACTTTCATCATAATGTAGTCATAATAATTCAAGTGAATCAATCAATCATGAACTGTTTCAACCTCAAAGGAAAACAAGAGGGAGTAAGGAAGCTGTGAGGTCTCAAATGCATATACATAACCAGATAACCAGAGAATTCATTAAAACTTTTCAATTCAGGAGCTTTGCTCTACCATCGACCCTTACAAAAATGGAAAAAATGCCTACATATACTTGGAATTGGCTCCCTATAGAAGCATTCTCTGGTCACTATATCCAAGGCTTGGCATTTGCATCTTCCTCTGTCATGCCGCACTTGCATTCATCTGTCAGATGCAATCTCGGATCGATATGGGCTTGCAAGAGAAACCACTCATATGGGTGTCACAGACTGGCAGCTCTATTTTCCATGGCTGACTCTTCCATGCTTTTAATTTACGGGATGAAATGAGGTTTCAAATACCTCCCCCATTTCCATTAACTAACTACATCAATATCGGGATGGAGTCCTGACACGCATGAATGTTCAGGTGAGCACACAACTTCTTTGAATGAATCCTGGTGGCTCGATGCCACACAGTTCTTTATTTGCAATAAATTTGGGCACTCCAACCTTTGCGCAACTCCTTTCCATCACCCCATGCAACCAAAAATCGTGACCTCATGCTTAAAGAATTGGAATTTTGGGACTTCGCATATCAAGATTTCTCACTCCCCTTGATTCACAACATCGCGATGCCCAAAATCGTGAAATGGTCAAATTCAGATCGACCGTCGGATCTGTTCTGAAATTGACGGCCAAGATTGCTACCCCGAAGACCCCACGTCACCATCTCCATGCGACAGGTGCTAATCTTCTTCCTGGACCTGTACACCATAGGGCCACGGGCTATGACCATGGGCCCAAACTTTGAGCACTTCACGATTTCGAATGTCAGGATTTTGTGCTGTGCTCCATGCTTGAAACCCCAAGTTGTGAAATTGCAACGCTTGTATTAGCTGACATGTGCCCCTCTTTGATCGGATGACTCTGATCATTTCATGATTTCGTGCTTCGTGAGTCTTCGCGACTCGACCCCTTGATTGCTCCATTCCCCAAAATCACGAAATGTGTAATCGTGTGCCATGTGTCCTGCTGAGAAGGACGACTTAGATCATTTCGCATTTCACGAGTTTTAAAAATTTGTTCCTTGATCGTTCCACCTCACGAAATCATGAAATACCAATCGGGTGCCACGTGTCCCCTTGGTTGGAGAGCTCGAATCTTCTACGTACCTTTCTCAAATTCAAAATTTCCGAAGTGGCACTCTTCCTGGTCCCGATTCATGTGCACCTGAGCAGAACGTGCCCCGACCTTTGTTGAAACACATTTGTGGGGTTTTTTAATCCCCTCTTCTTCACACTTGGTCATCCAAGGGATTAAACTGAAGGGAAAACACTCCCCTGGAAGAATATGTGCTAACAGGTTCCTCACTCTTCCATCCATGATGGTTTCTCTTCCCTTCGAATCAATTTTTGGCTCAGGATTGCTCGCGCTCTGTGTTTTTCTTAAGCTGTTATGGGATATTTGAACTGTGTATTGGTGTTGTGTCCATGGTTTCTTACGGTGATTATTTTGGACTATTGGAATTTTAAGAAAAAAGAATGGTTATGCTCTCCATGTTATGTGTAATCTTTTCATGGGTTTATGGATAAAATACCAGTGAAGCATGTTCCGGTGGCTTGGGTTTTGGGTCTGATTTCTATGTGGAAATTTATTATGTTTGACAAGCTCTAAGCCTTGCGCATGAGTATTACCACCAATCTCTGTGTTTAAGAATTGCCACTCCACTTTCATCTATGTGGTTGATATTTTCGATCCTCTGGGTTGCAATGTGAATTGTTGTAAGTTTAAAGTTTTCTTTCCTTGACTTGGCAAAGCCCCGAGCTATTAGCTATTATAGCATTTCCCTCATTAACACTGTTTCTTGGAAAGCTTTACACAATCTGAACTTAACGCTCCAAAGAAGTTAATGGAAGCATTATATATGATTTTGGTTGGGCATGGGTTTGTGCTTGGACACTCATTTTACATTTCTATTTAAGAGTTCTCTTATTTTAGTTCCTTGTTGGAGGTGGTTGACTATCATTTTTTGGTAACCCTCACAGTTGAGAGTATGGTTACTTGTTATATGTCTGTGGTAATTTTTGAAAGGCACGGGCTGTTTGCATTTTCAAAGAATTCTTCCTTTGATTGAACCATATGTTTTTAATCTCCATTTGTTGTGTTTAAACCCTAAATATGATCTTGATATCGTTTCAATCCAGTCAATGGTAAATAAGAACTTTGTGTGTGTTGATGATTGTAGCTATGTGAGACATTCTCCAACTTACAAACCTGTGAGATGTGGATCATCACAACCATGTGAAGATTTTCTCCAGCTTACAAACCTGAGAGAAAGCCCCTGAAGAGGGTCTGTGGTTCCTATTTGAGACAGATCTGGAATGTAGAGATGACCTCCTCCATTCAAAGAGTTGATAAGAACTCTAGATGAGTATCCAATGGGAAAGACGATCTGCTGAGTTAGATGTGCCTATGGTTGAGCACAAGGTGAACATGTGAAATCCAAAAGTGTTGGGTGCATCGTCATGAGAAAAGAAATGAATATGATGTATTAAGCCTCCCGTGAGCAACAAAGTTGATGAGAAATTCCATATGACTGTCCTGTGTGAGGCAGTGGGAAAGAAGATCTATTGAGTGGACGTGCTTGTGGACGAGCACATGTGAATGTGTGAAGAATTGGTTCTTATGTGTAATGCAATGAGCCAAATATATGGAAATCCCTATGGATGTGCCCCTAGTGTATGCACACTAGTGGGTGTACAAGATCCCTTTCTATATTATTCAAGAGTCAGACCTTCCTATAACCCTAATTGTAATGTAAAGGGTATAGGTCGACCCCACCTTAATGTGACTGGTGATTAATGTAAAAGATAATTAATCTGGTTAATATTAATTATATTATAAGTTAGTCAAGTCGACCTTGTTGTGCCAATAGACACTTATGTTGACAGGTTTAGGTTAGTATAAGTAAAGGTAAATTCCCCATTGAGGAAACATATCTTTCATGTGAGTTTGGAAATTTAAGCAAGTACACTTCCTTGGGAAAAGTGCACACCTCTCTTGGGCGCTAGTCTTCTAGGGTTTGAGCACCCTCTTGTGTGCTAGGTTTTATCTTGGTGGTAAAGGTATTTCTCTTGAATAACATAGCAAAGGATTTGGCTGGGTTTTCTTCCCTTGTTGAGAAGGGTTTCCTAGGATACTTCTTGTGTTTTTGTGCATGGTGTTTCTTCTTGTGATCTTGGTTGTTGCAACATTTATGGTTATGGTTAAATGATAAAAATGGAATGATCTTCATGATTAACCTTATCTATTGAAAAATCAACATGGAATCAGATCTTAGGTCTTGAAAGAACCCATTTCACAAGAATCCACCAAGTCTCCTCTCACCTTTTGCAGAACCGTATGACCCTTCTAGGGTTTCCAGAAAAATCCATATGACCCTCCTTTATGAGGTGTTTCAAACATTAATACTTGAACGTTGGGGAAAATTTTTGCATGGGATATTACGGCCTCCTCCAATGCACCTCCAGAGTCTCTTAGAGTGAAATTACGAGAATTTTGAAATTTTGGCCCTAGGGTTTCTAGGGTTTCATTAATTTCTGCAGAAATTTCAGAATTAGGGTTTCTACAACTCATTGAAGGAGCTCTTCAGCTCACTAGTGTTATCCTATCTTTCAAAGGCTTATTGTTGGCAATCATAAGTCCAACAAAACCTAAAAGTTCTAGCCTAGCCTAGCTGTTAGGTTTTCTAGCCCAGTTGACAAAGGGTTGTGAAGGATCTAAAATTATGATGAACAAAATGATGTTGGAAGATAAGCTTGATGAATCAAACAACTTCAAGTTCCTAGAAGACAAGAATTCTAAGGAAGACTTATTATGGGTGATACAAAAATGTGTCACTATGACCACCTCCTTCATGAAGATGTCAAAGGACATAGATCAACCATGTTTCATTATAGAAATCATATCAACACCCTTAGGTATGCACTTGTATATTTATTATTTGTATTATTTTCATGAGGGTAATTGCAAGATGAAGGAACCTTTTGTTGAAGTCTTGGATCCAGAAGGATCTCAGTGCATTCGGAGGAACAACACACTGGAAGTGAAGACTCTAGGTTTGATTGTTGTAATTGCCATTCCTCTACCCATTATTCTCCTTTAGGAGATATTCTTGTTTTGGTTCCTCTTATTTTCTTGTTCCAGACAGGTTAAGAACAAAGTAATATGCTCATCCTTTAGAGGGAGTCACTTGACTCAGAGGGAGTCAAAACTATTTGAGAAAGAGGAAGAATAGAACCATCATTGAGACAACCAATGAAATAATGCATGATCAGAACCTTTCTATAATTTTATGGGTAGAATCATGCATGACACAATATATGTTCAAAACAAGAGTCTTCATCGGACTTTGAAAACATAACTCCCGAAGAAACCCTCACTGGAGTGAATCCTGAGATTGAACACTTCAGGATATTTGGGTGCCCAATGTATTTTCATGTACCCAAAGAGAATAAGTCCAAGATAAATCATTCAGGAAGAAAGGATACATTAATGGGATAAAAGAGTGGATCTTTGAAGACATTCTACATCTACATCCTTGGTTAGAGAAATATTGAGACAAGCATAGATGTTGTCCTTGAAGAAGAGATAGCCTTTCAAAGATCCAAAGAATCTCAGATGGAGATTGAAATTGAAACAATACCTTCTCCCCCCTCAACATTTCAGAGGGAGACAGACATTATTCCAGCTGATCCTGTTGCTCCAGTTGGTATGTTCAGATATATTGCAGTAGGGCATAAAAAACCTACCTAGACTCACTCTGCAAGAGGCAGAGAAACATACAAGCCTCTCAAGGCACATCTCGAGAAAGAAAAAGAGATTTTTTGAGCTATCCTTCATTCATGAGCCACCTCATTGATGATGAGCCTTCTTGTCTTAGAGAGGCAACAAGAGAACATGTATGGAAAGATGCCATAAACAAAAGAATACCAGTATATCTTAACGAATGATGCATAAGATAAGTCTGTGGTAACTTCCAAGTGAATCTATAAGATCAAACATGCTGTTGATAGAAGTGTCCAGGAATACAAAACGAGATCTATAGCCAGAAGTTTCTCACAAACAAAGGGAGTTGTCTATGATGAGACACTTGATTCAATAAAAGTTGACACACTTCCATGTGTACTACTATCCATGAGTTGGAAACTATATCAGATAGATAAATACTTGATGAGTTTGGACTTCAGCAAGAGTGTTGTTGATCCAAACCTATATCATTACAGTGTTGATGACGAGAGCCTGATTTTGATGACTTATTCAGAAAGCCTTGTTGTTGGATACAAGTAATCCTTGACTTCTGAATTAGAGATAAAGACTCTGAGAATGATGCACTGCTTCTTGAGACAGGAAGTATGACAGAGCACCAATGAGATTTTCCCGAGTTAAGGAAAATATATAGTGAAAATATTAAAGAAGTTCAAGTATGACAGAATGAAAAATCCACCGTGATGGATTGATGATGATTCAGACGAGACTGATCCATGACTGATTGGATCATTGATGTATCTGGTTAACACCAGACTTGATTCATGTCATGCAATGCATGTGCTTAGTCATTTCATGAGTCAATCGAGACAGACTCACTAGAAAAAAGAAGAAGCAAAACATGTATTAAGATATATCCGAGGCACAATTGGATATGTCCTGAGACATGCCTTCAGTGTGAAATTGCGTTTGCAGGATATGTCGATTTAGATTGAGCAAAAAGTACAGTAAACTGGAAGATCACATTCGATTGATGTTCTACCATGAAATTTTCCATGGTTTCCTAATGCAGCAGGAAACAAAAGTCTATGGCCTTGAGTGCACCAGAGACAGAGTATACAACAGTGAGTGTGCGAAGCAATGTGGCTTCACAAGCTTCTGACATATTTACTTGAACATGAGATGGATCCTATGATGATAACTAAATCTCATTGAGAACCCAACATTTTTTGATGAATCGAAACACGACAAGATGAAATATCCTTATATAAGAGATATGATGCAGAGGAAAAATCGTACACATGAAGTACCTTCCTACACATAAACAGATTACAAAAATCTTCACCAAACTAACTTGGTGTAGAATTCCTCCCTAGTTGAGAGGGACTATTGATGACTCCAACCAAGAAAAAATTCAAAATACATCCATGCGAGACTTGGCATGATAAAGAATGCCTCCTTAGCTAATAGGGAGTGTTGATGATTGCAACTATGTGAGACATTCTCCAACTTACAAACCTGTGAGATGTGGATCATTGCAGCCATGTGAAGATATTCTCTAGCTTACAAACCTGAGAGAAATCCCCTGAAGAGGGTGTGTGGTTCCTATCTGAGACAGAGATGGAATGTAGAGATGACCTCCTCCATTCAGAGAGTTGAGAAGAACTACAGATGATTATCCAGTGGGAAAGGAGATATGATGAGTTAGACGTGCTTGTGGATGAGCACAAGGTGAACATGTGAAATCCCAAAGTGTTGGGTGCATAATCATGAGACCAAAAATGAAGATGATGTATTAAGCCTCCTCTGAGCAACAGAGTTGATGAGAAACTCCAGATGACTCTCCTGTGTGAGGCAGTGGGAAATAAGATTTGTTGAGTGGATGTGCATGTGGACGAGCACATGTGAACGTGTGAAGAAGTGGTTCTTATGTGTAATTCAGTGAGCCAAAGATCTGGACATCCCTATAGATGTGACCCTAGTGGATGAGAACTAGTGGGTGTACAATATCCCTTGCTATATTGTTCAAGAGTCAGACATGCCTGTAACCCTAATTGTAATGTAAAGGGTACAGGTCGTCCCCACCTTAATGTGAATGGTAATTAATGTAAAAGATAATTAATCTGGTTAATATTAATTATATTATAAGCTAATGAGGTTGGCCCTGTTGTGCCAATAGACACTTTTATTGACAGGTTCAAGTTAGTATAAGTAAAGGTAAATTCCCCATTGAGGAAACATATATTTCATGTGAGTTTGGAAATTTCAACAAGTACACTTCCTTGGGAAAAGTGCGCACCTCTCTTGGGTGCTAGTCTTCTAGGGTTTGAGCACCCTCTTGTGTGCTACATTTTATCTTGGTGGTAAAGGTATTTCTCTTGAAGAATATAGCAAAGGATTTGGTTGGGTTTTCTTCCCTTTTTGAGAAGGGTTTCCCAGGATACTTCTTTTGTTCTTGTGCATGGTGCTTCTTCTTGTGATCTTGGTTTCTGCAACATTTATGGTTATGGTTAAATGCTAAAAATGGAATGATATTCATGCTTAACCTTATCTATTGAAAAATTAACAGTGTTCTTGGTCGATTGGGCACGATTTGGCTCTATTTCTCATTGGGCAATTTTAAAAAGAAGTCTGTACATGCTAATTTATGTGAAGCTTGGGCTTAGGAGTTGCATGTTATTTGTTGAATGTTATTTGAATCAATTCTTATGTTGATTATATTTAAAGGATACATGTGTGTGAATGTATTGGGGGGCGATTACGAGTTTTAACGCCCAATTTGGTTGTGTCGAACAGTGTGTAAATAATGGGAAAGTTGTGGAAAATACTATTCATATTCTTATCGGTTTTAAAAAATAATAATTGGTTACAAATGGTTGGGATCAATGTGCGTATTCTATTAGTTTTTAAAAGAAAAAAAAAATTATCATTGGAATATGAATGGTTGTGGATCAAGGGGTTATTATGTTTATCATATCGATTGCAATACTGTTGTTAAGACTTCTATATAAATATTATATAGATGCAAAGGCTACTATAATTGAGTCTTTTTGGGCATATGAATTATTTTTTGGAAGCCAACAATCAATCTATAAAGGAAGTAACAATTTAGATGGTGGTTTTCAAAAGTGAATACTGATTGAATTGTGGAGGTCTGAACAAAGATACGTTTGATTGTTTGATTTGAATTATTTTTATATGAACAATATCCATATTATGTCCCTGTAATACTACCACTTTTCTCTCATTATATTCCCCTCATAATCCCAATTTCATTTATGACATCCATGTTCTGTAAAATAAATTAAAAAGGTCTGTGTAACAACGACAAAATATATGACACAACAATGGTTGACAACTGATATTTTGGTATATTTTACAAAGTTAAATTATTTAATTAATTGCTGAGTAGTATTCGTGTAATTATTCCCTCTTATTATACCACCTTTCGCTCATTACAATCCCTCCATATGTCCCATGAACCTTGACACCCCCTGCTCACTTGGTGATTATTAAATGGTTTGTTATGGATGGATTTGCATGTATCTCGTGTCAATTTCTGAGCCAATTTTTTATTCATGCAAGCATAATGTCATGTATGGTTTATTAAGGGCTTAGTCACTGATGAATTGATGCTACAAGATGAGTTTCCTTAGTAGGGGTATCCATGGCACAAAGAACAGAGGGCCTATAAGGCCTAGATTCTCCATTCATTTTGATGTTGATCCTTAGGAATTGAACCGGTTTTTCCAAGCTGGGTTCTTTAACTGGATCGGGCAAGGAATAGTACAACCTTGACCAGAAAGACCTCCCTTCCAGCCTCAGAATACCCTTGGTATTCATGTGCCTCCTCATGTGTCCCTGCAACCAGAAGTCCCTCCAAATGATGGATGGAAAGAGATTGTAAACTGACGCGGAGCCCCCACCTCAGCAGGGTCTGCTGACCTCCCAGTCTATGGATCTTCCTCTATTCCTGAGCTGAAGCATCTCTCCAGGTCCTTGCTGGAACCTCCATGAAAACAAATCAACAGGTCTCCTTTTGTGAACCTCTCTTGTGCGAGAAAGCACTTGGAACGAGCCTCCACTCCACGTGACCAAAATGGTGACCACGAGCCTAAACAAGAGCCCTTTCATTTCACAATTTTGGGACTTTCGTTACGAGTCGCCTTGACATCTACGATTTATGAAACCCAAAAATAGGGCTAACGATCCCTAGATCCTCCCTTATTCTTCAACCATATGACCTCCAGCCAAACCCTGGGGTCCACCTCCGAGTGCATTGGGATTTCGCGTATCGGGATCTTGCAATGTAGCTTTGCTCCCTTTTCCCGATATCCAAACTCGTGACTTCCTCACCTCAGATCAATGGTCCCAATTCCTCCACGATCCAACGGTCCAGATCGCGTCGAGATTTTGTGACTCACGAAATCTGAAAACAACTTCCTCCACACTCTTCTGACTCTCGAAATGTCGATATTTCAGAGCGCCAAATCAACGGCTCGCGATCCTTGGGATATGACGGCTACCCTTTATTCTAGTCTTGCGAGTGTTGAAAGAAACTCGGTTTTATCCTCTCTGCAGATCTACTAGATCCAAAAGTCCACAGAAATCGGTATTTCTCCTTCCGGGAATTCCAACCGTTCATTCAGGTTCTCGATAGTTCCTCACCAAATAACTTGGCGTCCACCCTCTCGAGCTTGATTTCTGTGAGGTGAATTTGAACCTCATCCTTCCTTTGAACTTTCTTCTAGTCTCTATCCCTCCTGAGCTTGATTCTTACTGAAAACGTGAGGATTCTAAGGAATCCCGCACACACTCCTTGTGGTCCTCACGATAATCTCTGATTATCTGATATCTTCCAACTCTACGCACTCCTTGAGACATAAGTTCTTCAACTGCTCCCTTGGGTTGGAAAAGTATAAGATTTTGACTTGGCCTATGCACACCTTGCACGACTCTATGCTATAATTTCACCTCTATTGGTATAAGAACAACTCTATCTCTCTTGAGCTTTTCTGAGGTAAAACTCAGAATATTGTCAATGCACTCCTTGCAGACCTTCACTGCACTCCTTGCAACAATTCTCAGGACGAGGAGAAATTGAAACTTATACTCTCCCTCTCACAGACTTCATACATTCAACATGAAATCATACACATAAATAATTGAAACAAATGCATAACAGAGCATATAAGAAAACTGTATACATACCATTCAATAGATGCAAACAGTAACCATAACCACACCATGAAATTGGATCAAAGAATTCTTATATTAAATCAAGTGCTTATGTACATGGTTCAATAGCAACAACTATTTGGTCATACAAATTCTATAGTCTCTGTTCTTCTATGCTCTCTTATGCTCTCTTTCTCTACAACTTCTACTCTTACAATGAGAATAATCCTACAATACATAGGAGGGAGATTTCTTGAGTTTTCCCTCCTACAACTCTAGGCTATCTTATCAAATTAAAGACTACAACTATTTTACATTTATTACATTAAATGCCTACAACCGACAGATGAGAGAAAACGCTCAAGATCTGCGTTACAATCCCAAAACCATAAAAGAAAATGTATCCTTTTCAGATATTACATTTATGTCTCTTCTTTTGAAATTCAAAACGTTTTCAAAATGTGTGCTAGTGTATATCCAGTTGTCCTCCACTTGCACTTGCTGGCGATGCTCCTACATCATACTCCTCTGGCTGAAAAATTCATGGAATCTTGTCCATGAGATCTTGCACCGTCTGTCCATGTAATTTCTTGATATCTTCTTCGCTTTCCCAACTGGCCTCCTCAATTGGGTGTTCATTCCACTTTGTCAGATATTCAATATATTTCTTCCTTCGAGTCTTCTTTCCAACTCTCTGATCAATGATCTTTTCTATCTGCGACTTTTCAACTATAGGCATATGTTTGACCCACTAAACTTCCTTTTGATTCTCTTCTCCTCTCGCTTCATCTGCTCTGTAAGGGTACATATCGACTACGTTGAATATGGGTGATATGCCCACTGTTAGAATATGAAATATTGTGCTCAGTTTACCATTGACAATACCCTTGTCACCCAACCATAGGCCGAAGCCACCCTTCGAACACCTTGAACTTGACAGAGAAAAGAATCCTGGTAGCAATCCAATATCCAAGAGAGGCTAATGCACCAAGAAAGAAGTAACCAAGCTGAACAGATAGTCTCACCAAAAAATGGGCACAATACTTCCCTAACACTTGTGCACAAAACTATTGGATTGCAGTGCGCAGAAACTGCTTTCTGCAATTCTGAGAAGTGCGTATACTGAGATATTGGTGCCCTGTATTTATAGTAATTATGGCAGGATTTCCTATGCCGAATTCTCCTTCTGGGTACTAATTAATTCATATTAATTATATTTCTTCAGTCGACATCTTGTCTAGGGTTTCCTTCATTTCTTTTCTTCCTTCCAGAACATTCTAATCTTGTCAAAGGTCACAATAGAGGTTCATACCTCCCGAAGCTACCATAGTATCAACACTCCCTCCTAGCTAGGGAGGTATGGTTTTGAACACAAACAGACCATTCAACTGGTAGTATCACGAGCACTGTCATTATTATCCAACTAGATAATCTCCTACGACAACTAGTACAATATCAATTGATAGAACACAATTGTGTTTATCCATGGTAGTACATAACTACACTCCAGTGGTTTACTACCACATCAAGTAGCATACAAGTACTTGATCAGTGACGTATAGTCACAAACAATGGAACATATCCACAACAGTAGCATAATTCTACTATCTGAAGACATGCAGTCTCCATAACAATCATCTGATGTCAACTTGCATAGAAAATATTGTTAAAAATAAACTGAATCATCTGGGCCAATATTTCACTCACGTCTGTGAGATATGAAAGAATATCTGCCCTCAAAGTAGAACAATGAGATATCTGGACTATTCTTCTCAAGCAAGGAAGAATATTTGTCTTGCCTTCTGAACCTGGACCATTCCTCACCCTGGGCCATTCTTCCTACACTAATCAAAGTGCACCCTGGAGAGAATGTATAAACCCTAAGGAATGCCTATCCTTGATTGTTGAGCCTAGACCGTTCCCCACCCTGGGCCATTCCTCCTACACTAATCAAAGTGCACCCTGGAGAGAATGTATAAACCCTAAGGAATGCCCTTCCGAACCATTTCCTCTGTTAACCACAAGAGGAAAATAATGTCCTGTATCAACCTCCAAAATGAACCATTCCTCATGTTAACCACATTGAGAAATCGTTGTTCGACGAGGCGGGTCAGTCTTCTTGAGTAACCCTCAAGAAGAGAGACTGCCCTAGACCACTCCCCATGTTAACCACAATGGGAAGTCGTTGTCAATCACTACTACATATGGGCGGATTATTCCACGAAAATTTTTCACGCTTCCACTAGTTTCATCATTTTTTTAAACAGGGCGGGATTTTCGTGGATATTGCCATGAAAATTCGTCGCAATATCGATGAAAATATTAATTTAACCTAGTCGGAATTTTCATCGCTATAGCGACGATCTTTCGTGGCAATAGCGATGAAAAGTTTACCTATCTCATTGGTCGGTGTTAACGGCTAGTTGACTATTTTATCTATATATACGTGAATTTAAGAGACTTTGCGACACAATTGCTATAGTTGCGACAATGTTCTTGGCTTTTGTTTGAACTGTTTATTTTTTCCGTCACCCACCGGTTGAACAAATCCAATTCTCAATCTACATAGCTCAGATTTTGAACTTGCAAGGTTAGTATATTATTTTTTATTGATGTAGTCATTTAACTTGTAATTTTTTTTTCAAATGTCCAAATTGCATTTAGCTTGTTTTTCCTTGATAATATAATATGTGTGTACCATATTTCATGTCTTTGGTTTTTGGATCTAGTTGGTATATTCTATGGAAGAGGGTATGTGGATTCCATAATATTCTAGGTTTATGGAATCCACATATCCCGTTCCCTTCAATTGTAGCTATAATCTCTCTCTCTTTTCATTGATAAATATATGGAATTGCTCTTGAAACTCAACTCTAATCGGTGAAATGATAGTAATTGATTGCTATATTCCCTGCTTTAGTAGGGACTAATAAGATAAATAAACACTAACCCTAAACTTATGTTAGGTGTATATGTCGTTATTATATAAAGAAAACATTTGTACACATATGACCTT
>SNQJ01S0015202.1:131962-156064 GCA_010110895.2 Picea sitchensis
TTCAAGTGTTATGTTATCCAACTCCTTCATTGTATCAAAGGTTCAACCATTGTGTATCATAAGAAATTTGCTTTGATTTTAAATGAAATTTCAATTTTCATTAGATTTAATATTGATGCATTACAATTCTTGGTATCCTTACTTCTAATCCAACTTCATGATAACACATTCTTACAATATTTTGTTGGTTAACGCCTTGATTATTTCTAGGGGATATATATATTACAATATATTAGAATATTACAATATTACAATGTAAAAGTAATGCCATATTACAATGTAATATGGCATTACCATATTACATTGTAATATGGCATACAATATGGTATACCATATTACAATGTAATATGGTAAAACCATATTTTATGTAATTTTTTTTTTTTAAACCTACAGTCATCGTCACAATATCGACAGAATTTCGTCGAATTTTTTTTACCTTTTTACCATAACCGTCGCTATAGCGACGAAACTTTGTCGCACTTTTCCACGAAGTTTTGTCGCATATACAACAAGTCCGTCGTAAATATGGTTTTGAGATATAGCACTCGTCGATATTACCACATAGTTTCGTCGCAAGTTGCGACGAGCTTTCGTTGCACATTCAGCGGTTGCGTCGCAAGTTATTGGCTTAGCATAACTTTTCGTCCCAATTGCGATGCAGTTTCGTCGTAATTGCCACATTTCTTCGTTGGTATTGCGACAAAATTTTGTCGTAATTGCAACGATGCATAAGTTTAACCAATATTGAAGGTGGTGACACGTGGATAGCTAATTTCTTCGATGTTTCCACGCACACCTGGATCGTGGATATAGCGACGAAATTATTACGACGAAAAAAATCTCGGCTTTCATGGAAATTGCGACGGATAAGTGTGGAAATATCAACGAACAACCGTCGCAAATTTGGTCATATGTACTAGTGAATGATACATCAACAATATATACCATTTCCCATGTTAACCACAATGGGAAATCGTTTTCCGTCAGAAATCTCAATCCACTTTCCGAACAGGAAAGAATCTGTCCGAGCTAGACTATTTTTCAATCACAAAAATAAATGTCTTCAATAATATTTTCAGTGCTCCCTCCCAACTAGGAGAGTCATTTCTTCCCTTTCAACTAAGGGAGTTATTTCCATGATCCCCATCTTCTCTCGGAAATATGCAAACTTTATTCTGGATAGAGGTTTTGTCAGGATATATGTTGTCTGCTCATCAGTGGAGATATACTTGAGATTTACCTGTCCTTCCTAGACTTTATCTCGATTAAAGTAGTATTTGATCTCAATGTGTTTCGAACTTTCATGAAACATGGGATGTTCTGATAATCTTATACAACTCTAATTATCACAATATATTATGGTTGATTTTGGAATTTGATCAAATAAATCGAAGATTAACTTCCTTAACCATATTTCTTCTGTGCATGCTTCACATGATACCATATATTATGCTTTTTTTGTACTGAGTGTGACAGAATTATGTTTCCTGCTGCCCCAAGATATCATAGTGGAGCCCAAGATGAAACACATGCCCGAAGTGCTCTTTTTGTCTTCTGCACTTCCTGCCCAATCTGAGTCTGTGAATCCATGAAGTTGTATATTGTTGGATGTGGTATATCTCAAACCATAGTTTATTGTTCCAAAAATATATCTTAATACATGCTTTGCAGCTATCCAATGCTCATGTCTCAGTTCCACCTAGAACTGGCTTAGTGTATTCATGACAAAGAAATGTCTAGTAGATTATTTACCAAATACATCAATGACCCAATTAGCTGTTGATATAGAGATGGATCTACTAGATCAGAATCTGGATCATTTACTTTTCTTATATCCGCATTCATAGGAGTGTCCATGGATTTACAATCCATCATTCCAAATTTCTAAAGGATCTTTATTGCGTACTTTCCTTGTCCAATGAATACTTCACCACGCTTCTACCATACTTCTAGTCCTAAGTAATAATGCATGAGACCTAGATATTTCATATCAAATTTAGAAGTTAATTCCTTCTTGCACTAGATGCTGAGAGACTCTTCACCTGTTATGAATAGATTGTCAACATATATTAGTAGGATTACAGGTGCATTGTCCACAACTTTATAGTAAACGTTTGGATCTGCATGACTCTTGGAGAAACCAAGTCTCATTAGATAGCTTTCCATTATAGCATACCAAGCCCTTGGAGCTTGCTTGAGTCCATATATAACTTTATTTAATCTGCAAACGTGAGTGTCTCTGGAATGTACCTCAAACCCTTGACGTTGTTCAATATATACTTCATCTTCAATAGCTCCATTGAGGAAAGTTGTCTTTACATCCATCTGATGTAAGTTCCATCCCATGGAACCAACAAGAGATATGATAGCTCTGATGGAAGTATATCTAGCCACTGGAGAAAACATTTCATCATAATCTTCTCCTTCCTTCTGGGAGAACCCTCTAGCTATGAATCTTGCCTTGTATTTATCCACACTTCTGTCTGCTGCATGTTTGATCTTGTACACCCATTTTGAAGTTACCAAATATTTTTCTTTAGGTCTTGGTACGATTTCCCATACCTCATTTTTCATAATGGATTGATGCTCTTCCATCATAGATTCTTTCCATTGTCCCTTTTGAACTGCTTCTTCAAATGTGGTAGGTTCTTCATCTAGAAGCTTCGTCATGTATGCTGCATAACTTGAGAATATTTTAGGTCTTTTACTCTTTCTGAATGTTCCTTCTGGAAACTTGAGTCTTTCTACGTCTTGTAAGGTAGCTTCAAGCCAATCTGGTCTTTTCTTGGTCTTAGGTACGATATCTGAATCAATGTTTTCACATGGCTCCATAGGATGATCATATAGTTCATTTTCGTCATTTTCGTTTTTTGTGCTTTCTTCGTTAAGTTGTTAAATCTCTTCTTCTTATATAGTTTCTTCTATGGATTTCTTGAAGGCCATCTTCTCATTGAATGTTACATCTCTGCTAACTTCGATCTTGCGTTGTTTTGGAATATATATTCTATAAGATTTGGATGAATCATTGTATCCCATGAATATCCCTTTCTTTCCTGAAGGTTTTAGTTTATTCCTCTTGTCCTTGGGAATGTGAGAGTAAACAGGACATCCAAATATTCTTAGATTTTCCACATTAGGTTTCTTACCTGAGAAAGCTTCTTCTAGTGTTACCTTCAATATACAATGAGGACTTTTTTTCTGCACATATATTGTTGTCATTGTTGCTTCTCCCCATAAGAACATGGATAGACCTTGATCATTTAGTAAGGCTTTTACAGTTTCTTCAATGGATCTGTTCTTTCTTTTTGCTACACCATTTTGTTGAGGATTATGAGGAATAATCAGATCCCTCCTAATCCCTACCGATTTGCAGAATGCAATGAATTCCTTTGATGTGTATTCTCCACCATTATCGGTTCTTAGCATCTTGATCTTCTTATTAGTGAGGTTTTCTATTTCTGCTTTGAACTCTTGAAACTTGTTGAATACTTCGTCTTTTTTCTTTAGTAGATATAGCCAAGTATTTCTTGAATAGTCATCTATGAAGATTACGTAGTAGGAAGATCCTCCTAGAGATTTTACTGGCATCAGATCGCAAACATCTGAGTGTATCAGATCTAGAATCTCCTTAGATCTATTGTTTCTACTTGGGAATGATTTCTTGATATTTTTCCCAAGAGCACATCCTTTGCAAGTTCCTTCATGTGTAGACTACAACTCTGGTATTCCTTCAACCATTCTTTTGAGAAAGGGTAATGTTTGATAGTTAATGTGAGCATACCTTCTCTGCCAAAGCTCATTGGGGTTGACTTCGTTGTGTACAAGAGCTTCTTCATTTTGTTCTAGTAGTCTATACAGATTTACTTCACGACTTCCAATAACCCTAGCATTCTCTAGGATGGAGTCTTTATGCCATGATAACAACTTTCCATCCATGAAAGATATTATGTTTCCTTTGTCTTTTAGGCAAGATATTGATACAAGATTCTTTTCTAAACCAGGTACATATAAAACATTGCTTAAGTGAACATAGTTACCTATTTTCATTTTGATGGAGGCTTGTCCAAATCCTTCCACGGGGTAAGTGGTTTTGTCTCCAAGATCTACCTTGTACAAGGTCTTTTTCTCATTTAGATTTGAGAGTCTGGCTTCATCTCCCATCATGTGCCTAGAAGCTCCACTATCGATTATCCACATGTCATCTTCAATCGTTCTAGTAAGTGTTGAGTAGTGTAATGATGTTTTGATTCAAGTTATGTTTATTTCAATTTGATAATAGATGGTGATTTCTTTCTTCGTCATGATTTATTGCAAGTTGATATGATTCATTCTTATATATTGTCCATATCTTATGTTTCAGATACAATACACAGTGATCATCTATCCAATTTAAATTAGGAGATTTATCTCTAATTTCTGTTGAATGTTTACATGCAAGTTCTTACAAGAACATTTATCTCATCATAGTTACTTGCAAATCATAAATACCACTGTGACTGTATCCATTATATGTTCTGTTATTATAACTCAATTTCAGCATACTCGTTTCGCATTTGTTCGGAACAATCTCAAGAACTGTTGTAGGTTTACTTCCAGGATAAGGTGGTTGGATATTCTCTATTGGACAGACATTGGATGCATTAATATGTTAGTCTGTTGTTCTATTTCGTTTGCTTGTTTATTTTAGAAGTTTAATATATATAGTATGATTTCCATTATCTATAATTTTTTGTTCAATTAAGTAGTTTAATATTTGATTTCATGAATGTATACATCCAAGAAAACAAACCAAAAAATTAAACAGTGTTTTCACTTTCTTTAATACTGTTGTTAAAGGAACCAATTTACATTCGATTTTTACGAGTTTAGATTAAAACTTGTGATTTGTACAAGTTGTATATAGAATTATTATACATATATTATTTAAATAAACTGTACACACATATATATATATATATATATATATATTAGTGATTGTTATTTATTAAGTTATTGTATTACCTTTAGTTTTTTTTTTCACTTTCTTTAGAACTTAGATCGGCCAACGGAGCCGCTAAACCCGTCGGAGTGAATTAATCCAAATAGCTTGGGTTAATTAGACAACCCCAGACTAGATTCACTCTTCTAGTTGACGAGCGGTCAATTTCGCTCCTCAACAAATGGCGCTAGAAGGAGGGCCTGGATACTATTAATGGAACGAGGAGGTCGCAAGACTCCTCCCCCATCTTCCCGCTCATCTATAATAACAAGAAGTCATTCAGATGACAACATTGTCCCTCAAACAACAACCACATCAAACGACAATCCACGGATTACCGTTGAACCAATAACTCCAAATCCCCCAGGGATCGATGTATAAGAAATTGTTCGCCAATCCCTCATAAGAACGCACAGTGACTTGGCCTGTATCAGACAACCAGGTCGGCCTTTGAACCAACCATTAGAATTTTCTTATATCAGGGAGAAACTGGAAGGTATTGGTCTTACCCTAAACCCTACGGATCCAGATCATATCCTCACTCCTGCAGCAGGAGGGTCTGGTATTCCACCATCACCACCCCCTTCATCTCCTTCTTCTTCTGGAGAATAATCATTAGACAAAGGTAGTTTCTCATCTCAGCCTTCAACGCCACCCACACCTATGGCCAATCTGAAAAATCCCACCAGACCTTGGCTCGACCAAGATGCAGTGGCCATACCTGGGCCCCAACATCCTTTGTCTAAACATCCGGAGAAATGGATCCCTAAATTTGACCCAGATTCGAAGCAAATTGCTGAAGATCATATCAAAAAATTTATGCTAGCCATTAGGCTCTGTAGTGTTGAACATGAAGACGTAGTGTGCAGATTGTTTCCCTACACCTTTGAAGGTAATTCCTCTACCTGGTACTTTTCCCAACAACCCCACACCATCGTGTCATGGGATAAATTCGAGTCATGTTTCCTTGAGAAATTCGGAGACGATAAGTCTCCTGAAGTTCTAGTCATGGAACTCTCTAGTTTAAAGATGAAACCCAAAGAAAAGATAAAAGACTTCAATCAAAGGTTCATGACATTAAAGAACCGAATCCCCACAGATTCGATGCCTGCCGAAAATATTATCGTCGCATACTACACGAAAGCCTTACATCAAAACATAGCCATTTGGGTAAAAAGGTCCAAGAAAGCCACATTGTTAGAAGCCTTCGAAGAGGCGAGTCAAATCAAGAAAGATATTCTCAGCCTAAAAGACAATACCTTTAATGAGGCAGAGATTATTTCATCCTCCAAGAAGAAGATCGAAATCCTTCCTAGACCCCCCCAAAAAAAAATTCAACCAGATAGTTCGGATCTAGAAAACTTATAGAAGGTCGTTCAGAAGTTTTCTAATCAAGTTATAGATTTGAAAAGGTCGGCTGAAGAAGCTTCTTTGAGCAAAGGGCCTTACAAACCCCCTTTTAGGAAGCCTTTTCCCACAAACCGGCCTAACTCAAATTCTGAAGGCCTAAATCTAGAAAGCTTACAATTTGCTATTCAAACGATTCTAGAAGCACATGATAACTTGATTCCTCTCGAGATTCCTGAAGAAGTAGCTGAAAAAGAGATAGTAGAAGAGGACAAATCCTCTCCAAACATTTTCGGACATTTTTCAGATAGAACTTTTCAAGCTAATTTCGAAACAGTGCATCCTTACAATACCAGAAGCAAGACAACAAATAAGTCTTCTTCTGAAATTGTAACTAATGCACCTCCAAAACTAAATCAATTGAGACTAAACAAAATTCAACAGCCCTAAGTTTAGAGTATGATTTGATTGAGGATCTAAAAAATCTTAGGGCTAACATCTCTGTTTACGAATTATTAAAATTCCCTTTTCTTCTGTAAAAGATGCTGCAGAATATTGTGGAAAACAACAAAAACAACAATATGAACAACAACAAGGTTGCTGAAAACAACCCCAAAACTCCTCAAAAAGTCTCCGCCAAAACGATGTCAGAGCCTTCTGATAAAAGAGACCTTGCTATAAAAAGTGTAACAAATGTAGATAAACTAGTTTCAGGGGCTGCAATTAAAAAACAACAAACCTCTGTTGTTAATACTCACAGAAATGTCCCTCCCTTTTTATTGACTTTTGAAATTTTCAATAGGAATGTACATAATTGTATGGTAGATTCAGGTGCATCATTAAACGTAATGCCTTGGTCTGTATGTCAAAAAATTAATGCCAAATTTCAACCGTCTAGCCTGAAAATTATTCAGCTTGATCGAATTAGTGTTAAAGTAATAGGTGAATTAAAAAATGTGCTTATCAGATTATCATCTAATCATAAAGTCTATCAAGTCATTGATATCATTGTCATAGATATCCCAGAAGTATATGGTTTGTTTTTAAGTAGAGATTGGTTTGAACAACTACATGGCTATTTTGCAACGGACTGGTCTCACTTGTGGCTACCCGAAAATGGAAAGCCTAACATAATCAAGGAAAATCGTGAGTGTTATCTTAAGTTCATGGTAATCGATTTAAATGATCCTAATGAACCATTCACTGCTTCTGCAAATTCACATGAAATACAGGGGATGGACACTTTTTTCGGAAATTTCATGGCTAAAACCTCTACCATTACTGACCCAGAACAACAATCCGAAATTATGACATGCACACAGTCGACAGCCTTCTCTCAGTGGCCACATACACCTGACGAAAATCAAATATGGTCTCTTTACTTTGATGGGTCAAAATCTAAGGAAGGAGCTGGTGCAGGGTGCACGCTCATTGATTCAGCAGGTAACAAGACTTTGATTGCTTTCCGGTTAGAATTTGAATGCACAAACAACACGACCAAATACGAGGCACTCCTGCAAGGTCTCAGAAAAACACTAGATTTGAACATTCAGAATTTGACTGTCTTTGGTGATTCAGAAATCATGGTTAGACAGGTAAAAAATTATATCCACTGTTTATCTCCGCACCTTAAAAGCTATCAGACTGAGGTATGGAATTTGATGAACAATTTTTCTACGTTTAACATAAATTCTATTCCTAGATTGAATAATTCTGATGCTGATTTGTTAGCTAACATCGTCTCAAAACTTTTTCCTGCAGAAATCCTATCTCCAAATGCATTTTCTGTCGAATTGTTGTTCAGACCATCCGTCCCGAACAACATCACAAATTGGAGAGTCTTCGATGACGATCAACAGATCATCAGTTTTCTGCACATGGAAGAGACTTTCCAAGGCGTAGTGATCGACGAAGGTACCCACGATGAAAACCTTCACGATTTTACGGTAATACCAGATCCAAGATCCCCAGAGTTTGCATCGAACATGGTAAACTCTATCCCAAAATCTATGGTTAGATTAGAAAAAATTTATGATCTTCACGATAAGTTTAGAAAATCAGTGAATTGTAAAACGAATAGTTTTTCCTTGACACATGAAAAAGTAAATTTGGGAACTAAAGACAACCCACAGTGCATCAATTTGGGGTTGGGATGTTCTGAGCAAGAAAAGGTAGCATTTATTAAGTTTTTTAAGGAATTCAAAGATGTCTTTGTCTGGACATACAATGACCTCAAAACCTTTGATCCTAACATCATACAACACATTATTCCCATGAAACCCCATACCCAACCTTTTCAACATAAGTTAAGAAATATGCACCCAAAACTCGAACCAATAGTCAAGAAAGAATTAAACAAACTCCTGAATGCTAAAATAATCTTTCCAGTAAGGCATACATAGTGGGTCTCTAATCTTGTTCCTATGAGGAAGAAAAATAGTGAAATCCGACTATGTGTCGATTTCCGAAATCTTAACCGAGTGTCTGATAAAGACAACTACCCTGTCCCTCCCATGGAGCAGATCCTTCAACAAGTATCTGGTTCTGAAAGATTATCTTTGTTGGATGGTTTTTCAGGATATAACCAAGTCCTTATGTCTCCCCCAGACCAGCTCAAAACTACTTTCCGTACTCCATGGGGCACCTACGCTTATAGGAAGATGCCTTTTGGGCTCATAAATGTCGGTGCCACCTTTCAAAGAGTGATGGATATCACTTTCCACGGTTTAATTAATCAATCTGTAGTAGTTTACCTAGATGATGTCACTGTCTTCTCAAAAAATAAAGGGGATCATCTAGCTCATCTAAGATCGGTTCTACAGCGATGTCGTAAGTATGACATTTCTTTAAATCCTAAAAAATTTGTCTTCGCAGTAGAACAAGGTAAGCTCCTTGGATTCATTGTATCAAATGAAGGGATGATTATTGACCCGGAAAGGACCCAAGTCATTTCGAAACTGCCCCCTCCCTCGTCAAAAAAGTCCATGCAATCTTTCTTAGGACAGATAAACTTTGTTAGGATATTCGTCCCCAGCTTTTAAAAAATGGTCAGACCATTACAAAATTTAATAAAAAAGGATGTACAGTATCATTGGGGACCCTTAGAAAGTCAGGGTTTTGACGCAATAAAAAATGTTATAGTAGACGCTCCTTCCCTAATGAGCCCTAATTTTTTGCGAGACTTCACCCTCTACATGTTTGCCTCTTATTGGTCTTACGCTGCTATCCTAACCCAAAAGGATGCTGAAAATAATGAAGTCTCAATTGCCTTTATGAGCTTAGCCTTCAAGGGAGCAGAACTTAATTACCCAACAAGCTTATGTTGTTTTTAAAGTAATAAAACACTTTTGATCTTATTTGCTGAAATCTAGGACGAAATTCATTGTCCATTACCCTGTTGTCAGAAAAATTTTAGTACAAAAAGAACTAGGTGAAAAAAGGGCAAACTGGGTCACATTCTTACAAGAATATGACATAGAAATCATCCCAGAACAAATTGGTAGAGGCCAAGGTTTATGTAAGTTGGTTGTTGATTCAACTATAGGACAACAAAATGAAACTGATATGTTAATTCCAGATCAGCACTATCAAAATCAAATCTGTTGTGCACAAAACCTTACTAGTCCCTGGTACGATGACATCAAATTTTGTCTTATACACGAATCAACTCCCCGTCACCTTGATCCCCAAAAAAGGAGAGCACTAAGATTAAAATCTGCTTCTTTTCAGCTCATTAACGATATTTTGTTTCACCAAAATTTTGATGGAATACTTATGCGCTGTCTTGAAAAAGATGAATCAGAAAAGGTCTTATTGGAGTTACATGTAGGGGAAGTTGGTGGGCATTTTGGTGGAGACACCACCGCCCACAAGGTATTAAGAGAAGGTTATTACTGGCCTACTCTTTTCAAAGATGCTCATGCCTTATGTCGCAAGTGTATAATTTGTCAAAAGGCATCTGGAGGAATACAAAAACTAGCATTCCCACTGCAACCAGTTTCGGTAGACTCCTCTTTTCAGCAGTGGGGTCTGGATATTATAGGTCCAATCAATCCGAAATTCTCGCAACAACATAAATACATCATAATAGCCACAGATTATTTCACTAGATGGTCCGAGGCTGCCCCATTAAAAGTTGTAAACACCAGTCAGGTAATATCCTTCTTGAATTCAAATATTATCACTCGTTTTGGTATTTCTGAATGCCTAGTATTTGACAATGCTTCCTATTTTTCGTCTCTTGAAATGAGTGATTTTTCTCTAGAAAAAGGAATAAAATTAAAGTACTCTGCCAGCTATTACCCCCAAGGCAATCGTTTAGCGGAATCAATTAATAAAAACCTGATCAAAATCATCAAGAGAATGGTCTCCAAAAACCATAGAAATTGGCATAACGCACTATTGAACGCAATCTGGGATGACAGGGTAACTCCTAAAACTGATGTTGGTAATTCCCCCTTTTTTCTCGTTTACGGCAGGGAAGCGATTCTTCCACCGCATGTCCTTCTTCCATCTCTGTAGTTATCGCAGAAGGTGAAAGAAGAAGATTGTCCTCCCTTGGAGAGTCGGATTAACACTTTTCTAAAGTTAGAGGAAGTAAGGGCTCAAGCAAAACGAAAATTGGATCAACATCAACTCATTGTTAAAAACTGGTTTAATTCCAATTCTGCCTCTGACAAAATTTTTGAGGTAGGTGACCTTGTCCTAAAGTGGGACAAACCTCATGAGGGAAAATGAGAGCATACTAAGTTTCAAAACTTGTGGTTGGGACCATTTTTAATTGCTGAGAAACTGGGTCCCAGTTCCTTTTGCCTGCAGAATTTAGAGGGATAGCCAGACACCTTCCCAGTGGATGGCTAAGCTCTCAAAAAGTACTTCACCTGATGACGCTCCCATACACCCTTTGTAAATATTTTCTGTTTTGTTTTACTTGTTATTTGTTTTTCTTTTTTGGTTTGTTTTGGTTTTCATTTCTACTTATCGGTCTTTCTTTGAAACACACATGCCTGCACAAAAAAATTCCCCTCAAAAATAACACACAGAAAAATTCCCCCCAAAAATAACTACTGAAAATTGTCAGAACATCAATTGTTGTATTTCTCTGAAATTGTAGCCTTGTTAAAGATGACTTTTTATTTGAAAAGTGTTTTCTCGATTTCAATCTGCAATTGAAAGTATTCACGATCATCTATAAAAATATTTTTATGCTGTCCTTTTTCTTTAAGAGAGAAAATCAACGATGTCTCCCTGTTCTTGAAAGTTGGTTTTATTAATGAACTATTTTTGGATCTTGATGAAGGGCAGCACAATTTTTTTTAAGGTATGTGACATAAAGACTGGAATTTTCAGCGTCACCCCACTCTATTGAATATTTTAAACAACTATAATATGAATAAACTCTTAGAGAGCTGTGGGAAGTGTTTGTAAACCCGCCGGGACACTAAACAAGTATGTTGGCAGCGGGTAAATGCATGCATGGTGCCAAGATAACTTCGTCGGGGTATTGAACAGGCCTGCTGGCAGCGAAGCAATGTCAGGTGAAATTTTTTTCTCAGATATGGATTTCATTTTGGCCTTAAACGTCCTTCATTCTGATTTGAAATTTCTTGACACGATACAGACATTAGAGTGGGTTAATTGACATCCCTGTTGAGGCTATGGATGCCTGCTGGCAGCATCGGCCCTGTCAACAGTATTGGAGATTTTAACTTAACATTGTGGCTTTCTTTCACCAAGTTTGTCACCAGTTTTCGTTTCTTTAAAAATAAAAGTTATATGAAACTAGACCGCGTTAAGATTATTTGAGATGTTCAAATGGCTTTTCGGTTGTTCTTCGATTTGAAGTTTTTCAGATTTTTCTAAACTGAACTTGTTCGTGTAACAGAGATAACTTCTTCGCCCAACATGTCGCCATTGTTGGCAACAATAATATAATTGTTATTTTTATAAAATGACCTGCGTAAGCTGCCTACACAGGGTCTATGAAATTTTATTACTCTTAATGAGCACTCTCCTAAACGACAGTTGTAAATCGTCACTTATTACTTATCATCTATTCATGCTTTGTTTTCATGACTGAAAGCATGAAAACTTGCGACTGTAATTACCATTTTGTTTTAAAGTTTCATTGAAGGCAAATGGTTTATTTAATTTGTTATGGAGTTTGATTCCTTGCCATGAATATATTACCCTGTTTTGTTTTTGACCCTCTCAACCCTAAGCATGCCTAAGAGATTGATAGTTTTAACAAACAAAAGACCCCCACCATTTGATTCTTTTGTATTGGTTTTGGTTTGATCTTTGATCACATTTCTTTCACAAAACTTTTGATTATTCGATTTTTTTAAAACTTACCCAGCTTTGTAATCAAACCATGATGCGCGCACTTATGTTTGTTTTGAGTACTTTGGTCCTAGCTCGTACTCAATACCAAGCTGGCATATAATGTACAGATTGCCATTACTTCTTAGGATGGTCTCGAGTTTCACAAACCTCTTCGCATGTGTTTTGATTAAACACCCTTCCCATCGTATGAGTCATTATAGCATGTATTGTTAGGCTCGAGGTTATGGCTCTGTTAAATTTTTGCAAACCCTACCTGTATGTTGTTCTTTGATTACCCTCTCATCCAGTATGGCCCCTGTAGTAAGGATTGAACCAAACAGTATCCAAACCCTGCTCTCATACGATGATGCTAGGGAGGATTTGGAAAGAAATGGCTGGCATGTTTTCATCAAGAAGTTTCAGGGTTTTAATCTTCAGGTTGCCCAAGAGTTTTCCTTATCCTTTGATGGTTGTAGGGAAAAAGTTGGTGATGTGCAATTGGAGGTAACCGAGGAGTTCCTGAGTCAAGCCATAGGATTTCCAGCGGTTGGTTAGAAATGGTTTAAAAACACAAAAGTGGAGGAAGTCCCTTGGACCCTATTGTTTACGTCGCGAAAAATAACCAGCTGTGATAAAGGTATGCCAATTTAATTCCTAAAATCTCGGTGGGATGATTTACTCACTGTGGTGAAACAATTTGTTACATGTGAGGGATGGTTCGGACTTGTATTTCTATATCATTCACGCCTGCTTATGGGTTTTATGGGTTTCCCTTTGAATATGCCATATTACCTACTCAGAAGTCTATATAAAATGGGGAAAAGATTTAAGAAACAGAGGTCAGACTCAAGTCTTTTTCATCACGACCTGATTAAAATCATCCTCATACATCCGTTAGAGTCTCAAAATGACTGTTGAGATTCGTTTATTACACAAAATGGTTTTGGTAACCCTGAATTGGGAGAAGTAGACAAACTCGTCATTGAGGAAACCCTTGTCCTCCCGACGACATCTCTTCCACCTCCCCAAACTTGTGCATATTCCCCTAACAACGAACCCTTGATCTATCCAAAGGTCATTCAATAGGCTAGTCAACCGGTTACACATTTGAAGGACTGTGTTAAAATTGCAAGGAAACCTACAGGAAAGAAGTTTAAAAGTAATGTTGATGTCAAGTTCAAAAACAAAAGAGCTGGCAGGCTAATTTCTCGAAGTCTTCGAAATAAGACAAGCTCTCGTGAAGATGCAATTAGCATGATTGAGGTTAACGAAATCTCAAACTCTGAAATTGACAAATTCCTTGTAGTGGAAGACCCTGTGTCATTCGGGCCACTCCCTAACCGACCCTATAACTTTGTCGATAATTTGCCTCCTTGCTTGCAAGACAATCCAGAGTTTCCTGGTGTCCAGCTCTGCAATAAATCTACTATCTGTATGGAGGGTCCTCTGATCCATAATCTCGTTCGTTCTAATGCAAATGCCACACAGTCACAATGCGATGTCTGTCTATCATGGATTGACAGATACTATACTGATGTCCCGTTTCTACAATCACGAGTTAAGTTTTTAAAAGACCAGGTTGATGTTCTAACAAATGAAAACAATAGGCTTGAATCTATCATCCAAGGGAAGGATAAGCGTTTGAAAACCACAGGTCATGTGATTTTTAAAAACATACAGGCAGCTACAACCATCGTTAACTCCAAAGTTTCATGAAACGGTTTGATTTCATGATTAGAGGTATGATTTTTTTTAATTTAATAGCATGATTGTGTCATTCTTAAGTTAGATTATTTGGTCTATTGAATAAACTATTTTTATTATTAGATTATCCTGTTTTGTTTATTCAATAAAATGAGATTTCATTTACTATTATAACTAGCTACATAATCGCAAGATTTTGTCGCCAGTTAAGAAAATTCGAATTGTCTAAATTAATGACAGAACACATATCTGAGATCTTCCTATTTTCTTTTGCTTTCAGGATAATTCAGGGGTCCATGATTTCAAAGCTGATTTGAGGCACTTTTAAGATCTCCCAGTCATATCTATGATGTATTCTGAATAAATAGAAATAGACTGTTGTTAGTTTTTGGATATTTAGTAAGATCGGGGAGGTTGCATCCCCCATTATTTTTGAAACAAATTTGATCTCATGAACAAGAAACAGTTATGTTTCCTAAGACCTATATAAACCTATCATTTTGTAAACATTGCATCATCTCGGCCTGGGGCAAGAGTATGGGCGTTTTATCACAGACTAGAATGGAACAGAACGCACGTTACAAGTTTAGCTTTTCTGTATGATGTTTTGATTCAAGTTATGTTTATTTCGATTTGATAATAGATGGTGATTGCTTTCGTCATCATGATTTATTGCAAGTTGATATGATTCATTTTTATATTTTGTCCATATCTTATGTTTTATATACAATACATAGTGATCATCTATCCAATTTAAATTAGGATATTTATCTCTAATTTCTGTTGAATGTTTACATGCAAGTTTTTATAAGAAGATTTATCTCATCGTAGTTACTTGCAAATCATAAAGACCACTGTGACTGTATCCATTATATGCTCTGTTATTATAACTTAATTTCAGCATATTCGTTTCGCATTTGTTCGGAACAATCTCAAGATCTGTTGCAGGTTTACTTCCCAGATAAGGTGGCTGGATATTCTCTATTGAACAGACATTGGATGCATTAATAGGTTAGTTTGTTGTTCTGTTTCGTTTGCTTGTTTATTTTATAAGTTATATATATATAGTATGATTTCCATTATCTATAATTTTCTGTTCAATTAAGTAGTTTAATATTTGATTTCATGAATGTATACATCCAGGAAAACAAACCAAAAAATTAAACAGTATTTTCACTTTCTTTATTACTGTTGTTAAAGGAACCAATTTACATTCGATTTTTACAAGTTTAGATTAAAACTCGTGATTTGTACAGGTTGTATATAGAATTATTATACATATATTATTTAAATAAACTATACATATATATATTTAAATATACATATAGATTTTAGTGATTGTTATTTATTAAGTTATTGTATTTCCTTTAGTTTTTTTTTCACTTTCTTTAGAACTTAGATCGGCCAATGGAGCCGCTAAACCCATTGGAGTGAATTAATCCAAATGGCTTGGGTTAATTAGACAACCCCAGACCGAATTCACTCTTCCATTTGACGAGCGGTCAATTTCGCTCGTCAACAATACCTTATGGTGATTTTGTTTATATCCCTCGAGTCTGTACACATTCTCCATCCACCATCCTTCTTCGGACTTAACATTGTTGGTACAGTGCATGGACTCAAGCTTTGTGTAATCAACCCTTTGTCCATCAAATCCTGGACCTTATTCTTAACCTCTTGATTCTCCTGTGACGTTAATCTGTACGCAGCTTTGTTTGGTAAACTCACCCCTGGTATAAGGTCAATGTGATGGCTTATACTTTTGATGGGTGGCAATGAACAAGGTAAATCATCCACCACTATATCAACGAAATTCTCCAGCAGTTACTGAATCTCCTCAGGTAGATCATCTACCGAAGTACTAGTCAAGATGACTCTAGGTTTTCTCACCATAGAAAACTATGTTTCTTGATCTTTCTTGACTTCATCAAGAAGTTCCTTCCCACTCATGAGAAGTATAGTATTTCTTATTTCTACTTTCACCTTCTTGTCTTCAATTGGAAGCAACATATGTGTCCTACCATTCTTCTCCAAGGTGTATGTGTTGTTTCTTCCGTCATGAATAACGTTTCTGTCATATTGCCACAACCTCCCCAACAAAATATGATAGACATCCATGGGAATTACATCACATAAAATCTCATCTCTATAACCCCCTATCTTAAATTCAACTAAACATTGTTTAGTGATTGTTACCTGATGTCCTTTTTGCAACCACGAAAACTTTATACGGGCTTGGATGTGCAACTGCCTCCAATTCCAGCTTCTCCACCATCTCTGTGGATACTAAATTATCTATGCTTCCACTGTCAACTATCACCTTGCATACCCTATATTTGGTCTTGCAAGCAGTCCTAAACAAATTGTTCCTTTGGATTGGATTCTCCATCTCTTTCTCTGGCTTTAAGAAAATTTTCCTCATCATCAAGTATATTCCACATTCTGCATCTTGTGCTTCAACATTTCACCTTTTCTCTTCTGAAATGTGAGCTTATCCTCCTCCATCCCTTTTTCTATAGGGACATTCCCAAGATTTGTGTCTGATCTTTCCACAGACAAAACACTTTACTTCACCTCCTCTACCCCTTCCTCTTCCTCTTGCTCGAGGAAAAGTGTTCCTATCGGCATACTGTCCTCCTTGTGAGCTTCCTCCCCTTTCTGGGTGGTTATATGGTTTCTTCTCTTCATCCTTGTGCTTATGTACTTTGTCTTGGGAAACTGTTTTGCCTCTACTCTGAATTCTACCTATGCCCCTTTGACCTTTCTTTCGGGCCAATTTCACTTCTGCCTTTGAAGCAATCTGATAAGCATCTTCTACATTCCTGATTGTCACCATGCTCATCTCATCCTGAATCTCATATCTCGGGCCATTCATGTATCTGGTGACTTTTTCATCATCACTCCCATGATGACCAACTCTAATATTTAACCTGTAAAACTCCTCAGTGTATTCCTTCACTGTCATCCCTTTTTGTCTCAAATTCTGCATTCTTCGAAACAGATTGATTTGATAATCTATGGGTATAAATTTGGCTTTCATCTTGGTGACCATCCTGTCCTAGCTTTTGATTCCTTGTTTGCCTTTGTAATGCCTGTCAGCCTGCATTTCATCCCACCACAATGTTGCATACCCTTTCAGTCTAGTGACAATGTACTTTACTTTCTTATCTTCCTCAACATCCTCATAGTCGAAGTATTTATCTAGAGCTCTAAACCAATCTAGCAGGTCCTCAACATCTAAATTACCTTCATACATCAGAATGCCAAATTTTTCTTTGGATCCTATTCTGACAACAACTTTAAATAGAAGTTCCTCTGCAACATCTTTGGCTACAACTTCTTCTTCGACTCCAGCTTCGTTCTCACTTTCGACCTCACTAATATCTCTTGTATCATGTGTTCACCTCTGTGTTGTCTCCATGGCATCCAATCAAGAACACAGTTATCGCATTTCCCTTTCAACGAATGGATTGGGTAAGGTTCTTTCTGGGAATTTTCTTGGTAGCATTGCTTCAATCTGTCTATGCAGAATTCAATCACAATTGTCCCTTGTCTTCCCTCTACAGAAAACAAATGTTGTAGGCTCTGATACCACCTGACGTAGAGCCCCCACCTCAACAGGGTCTTATGACCTCTGGGTCTATGGATCTTCCTCTATTCTCGAGTTGAAGGAGCTCTCGAGGTCCTTGCTAGAACCTCCACAAAAACAAATCCACATGTCTCCTTTTGTGAACCCCTCCTGTATGAGTAAGCACTAGGTGTGAGCCTCCACTCCACATGACCACCAGCGGTGACCATGAGCCTAAACAAGGGTGCTTCACATTTCTTATTTCAAGACTTTCGTTACAAGTTGTCTTGACCCCTCTGATTCCCGAAACCTTGAAATAGGGATAACAGTCCCTAGCTCCTCCCTTATTCTTCAACCATATGACCTCCAGTCAAACCCTGGGGTCCACCTCCGAGCACGTCAGGATTTCGTGTATCGGGATATCGTAATGTAGCTTTTCTCCCTTTTCTCAATATCCAAACTCACGAATTCCTCACCTCAGATCAACAGTCCCGATTCCTCCATGATCCGATGGTCCAGATCACGTTGGGATTTCCCGAGTTGCGATTTCTGAAAACAACTTCCTCCACACTCTTCTGATTCTCGAAATGTCGATATTTTAGAGCGCCAAATCAATGGCTCACGCTCCTCAAGATTTGACAGCTACCCTTTCTTCTGGGATTAGGAGTGTTGAAAGACACTTGGTCTTATCCTCTTCGCGGATCTACTGGATCCAACGGTCCATGGAAATCAGTATTTCTCCCTCCGGGAATTCCAACCATCTGTTCAGGTTCTCGATAGTTCCTTGCCAAATAACTTGGCGTCCACCCTCTCAAGCTTTATTTCTGTGAGGTGACTTCGACCCTCGTCCTTCCTTTGAAATTCCTTCGAGTCTCTATCCCTCCTAAGCTTGATTCTTACTACAAACTCGAGGATGCTAAGGTATCCTACACACACTCCTTGCGGTACTCACGATAATATTTGATTATCTGATATCTTCCAACTCTGCGCACTACTTGCGACATAAGTTATTCAATCACTCCCTTAGGTTGGAAAAGTCTAAAATTTTGACCTGGCCTGTGCACAACTTGCACGACTCTATGCTATACTTGCACCTCTGTTGGTATAAGAAAAACTCCATCTCTCCTTATATTTTTTGAGGTATAACTCAAAATCTTGTCAACGCACTCCTTGTGGACCTTCACTACACTCCTTGTAGGAATTATCAGGACAAGGATAAATTGAAACTTATACTCTCCCTCTCATAGACTTCATACATTCAACATGAAATCATACACATAAAGTATTGAAACAAATGCATAGCAGAGCATACAAGCGAACTATAAACATACCATTCAATAGATGCAAAAAGTAACCATAACAACACCATGGAATTGGATCAAAGAATTCTTATATTAATTCAAGTGCTTTTGTAAATGGTTAAATAGAAACAACTATTTGCTCATACAACTTCCATAGTCTTTGTTCTTCTCCGCTCTCCTATGCTCTCTGTTAGCACTTGGTAAATTTCCTAGAGGTTGAAAAGAAGAAACTCACAAAGGTAACCTTAACCAACCGCTTTTAAAGCTGGGATCTAGCCCTTCCAGCTTCAGAGAGGGATCTCTCTATATGATTTAGCTTTGTTTAATCTCAGATATTAGGCTAGTTAAAAGAATTATTGGTTTTGTTATAAAGGGTTTTTAGAGTTGGTTGAGACAAAATACACATCCATTGGGCTATGGGGTCTGTATTTAATCAAATCTGAGAAATAACCAGAAACGCCAAAGAAGATTTTCATAAGGCAAGGTAATACATTCACTGGATCTTTTAGTAGTTAAAATGATGAATGGAAGAACATGTGAGGAAAATAACTTCAATTAAAAAGCAGTTAAGAATTCCTTAATTGAATATATTAGAAGATAAACATTTAAATCTTTAGAATCGGAAACAGGGTATCAGAGATAAATCCTGCAACATAACGCTGTTCATAAAGATTAGATTTAGAAAACAAAATGAATACACAGAAAGAAAACATTTAACCTAGAGAATCACATCACCAGTGAACATACGCAAGAATCCTGTGAAACACCCCTTCTTTATTAATGGTGGATCTCTTCAAAAATGATACAGTTTGACAACAATAGGGTGTGTGAATCAACAACCCTCAATACTTCGGAAACTGAAGTATTTATAATACAAAATACACACGCTCCTGTCATAACTGATCAGGACGTGCTCATGTTATTTTTAGGCTAACTAACTTAACTAATCAAAATTGTTTTGATGACTCAATACAATAGTATGCTGAATTTCAGGGGTAGGCCGTTGGCGAGGTGTCTCCACAGCCTCTTCTGACAGGACAGATGATTGGATGCGACAGCTCATTTGCTAGTCTAGTAGATCACACAGCTCCTCCCATCTGATATGACCTGGCACTGTAACTTTAAGCAGTCTCCTGTACACTTCATCCATGTCTGTGTACTTAGGAAATGTGGGCTTGATGACGAATGTGTGCTTAATCTCGTGCTGGATACTGATATTCAACTGTAAGGCGTCCATGAATTCTTTTCCTGTGATGCTTCCCTGTATCCCTGCAAACTTAGAATTTTCTTTAGACACTTCAGCTAACCTTTTATTATAATCAGGGAGTGTTATTAATTTTTCATTAATGACCTTCATACCAGGCAGGCCCTTCCTTTGTAGAGCATCTATCTTGAAAAATTTCTGCACTCCTTGATCCATAACTTGGATTTTCTCCTCGAGCTGAAGCATGAGACCTCTTTTGGTCAGAACTCTTTGCACCTCCAATATAGTCTCCGTCCTGTCCTTGATCTTCAATTCTTCGAGTTCCTCCCTGGTTTTGGAATTCAGGAATCTCATGATTTCATTAGCCTGTGCAGGCATGTCTCCCAACTCAGTTCTGATTTTCTCCACAGCCTGCTTGCTCCTCTTGAGCAACTCGTTTTGTTCAAACATAATTTGAACCATGGGCCAGATTTCGTTTATAGACTTGTAAATATCATTCCACACGATCTCTTTCACCTCTACCAAAGTTTTCCCTGCCATTATCTGTTTCTGGAGCTGCTGTAACTCCTTCTTGATTTGCTCGTTTACCTGTTTCTCTTTGGACAGACTAGCCTGGAAAGAAGTCTTTAGCTCTTGGAGATTCTCTACTTCTTTCTTAAGCCGACTGATTTCAGACTCTTGCAGGTTCATTCTCTCCATAGACTGGGCCAAGTCTGTGATCCCTCTGGTAGTGGCACTGCTATAGCAGATGGAACGGTTGTCACTGTGGCTGTGCTCAATCCTGCAATTGGGATAACACTTAATGGGATGCCTTCCATTGTCTTTGTTTGCTATTTCTCTCTCAGCAGTATTTCCATCTCTGCTTCCATCTCTTTTAACTGAGCGTTCTTCTCCATGAGTAATTTCAGCATCTCATCCTTTTCGCCTTCCTTTTCAGTTATCTCCTTTGCCTGTGGGTCTTCCGTTGGAGGGAGCTTTAGCTGTTTTCTCAAGGACGCGATGTCGACGTTTTTCTTTTTAATCATCTCTTCAGCTGCTTTGACATTCGCGGGGTCATAACCAATTTTGAGGACCAACTCCTCCAATGTTTTGATTTTGTTGTCTTTTGCGAAGGACAAAATTTTCTCTAGCTTCAGTTGGGTTTGGGCATTGCTCAAAGCTACCCGAAATTTTGATGCAGAAGCTGTAGCGTGGGCCAAAGTGTGGAAAACCATCTCGCTAATTTGCTTGTGCAGATCCATCTGATCTGCTGGATGCACGTCTTTAGCCTGAAACTCAAATGTGGCCCTTTTATAATCTGATATAACCTTGGGATATGGTACTTGTGCTTGGAGGAAGGCCATATGCATCCTACCTTTCTCTGTATCAAATGCTGAAAGAAGCCTGTGTTGAGCTGTGGACGACTGCTTCTGGAACTGGGCATAAGTGTTGGTAGTAAGAGTCTGATTTTTCTTCTTGATCAAATCGTATTTTTCAAACATGCCCAACTTGGGCCCAGTCTTGCTTGGTGTAGCATCTGTGGGAGAGTCTGTGGATTTTAACGCTTTTGCTACTTCCTTGTGCTGACTCGACCCGAAAGGTAAACTGGCAGGCTTGACCCCTGTGGTGGCCACTGTGGTAGTCGTGATCTCTTGCTCCACTGCCGTGCCCGTCGTTGGAACTGTCCTTGGATTTTTGGCTTGCATCTTAAATTCCTCCGAAGACACCTCAGTTACAGGAGAAGACGATTCTTGCCGGGGCCTCTTTTCCTTGGGATTCTGAGGTGTGGCAGTGGGTGGTGCGCTTGTTGAGGGTACCTGCCTTTCCATCCCGATAGTTGGTTCCACGTCCACCAATGTATCAGGCTCCCATTCAGTCAGATTAGCAAATATTTCGATTTCCGGCCTGGGCTCATGTGCATATGGGGCATTCTTATTTTTGACTCTCATTTCAGAAATGATCCCACAGGGATCATACTGCCAGGTGAAACTTGTCAGAAATTTCATTTCCCTCAACAGTTTGTCTGCTTCATCACCCGCGCCTCTGTTATTGCAGATGAAAGAGCCTATCTGCCCTTTAATCCGCAATTGTTGCTTCTTTTTAAGGGAAACAAAGTGAGTATCATCAGAATTCATAATTTGTCTAATATATTCCAGCGCAAAAATTCTTACCAGTATATATCTCGGAAGCTTGTACGGTGCCAACTCGCACCCATAAAATCGGATCTCAGAGTGATTCTGATACAAGTACCAGTCCCCCGTCTTCACATTTTCTGAGAGGTGTAGATTTCTCTGGACTTCGTCATTTATCCGTGGCTCAGGCACACCACTCAACATACTTACCACAGGGTGGTAAAACTGATCAATGAACGCTGTGAAGTCATATTCGACAGAATTGTATTTCAGAAGAGACGTCCACGCTGTGACTGGTTGTGGCCTCCCGTCGGCGTCCATCTTATGCATGGAGAAATTGAACCTGTCTACTTGGAAATAGATGAACATGTAAGCCAGAATGGACGAATACCTGAACATGCCTTCTGTGGTGAAATTAACCAATTGTTCGTGGATGTTATTGGCTAGGAAAGTGTTGTAGTTGAACTACGTGGTCGGTTGTTCGTCATTTGAGAAGATAGATAGAAAACCCAGGATGGGTTCGTCTACCCATTTATCGGAATAGTACCCAAGCAGGGCACACAGGGAGGAAATAATTTGATTTCCTTTGGTGGAAAACAGAGAAGAGGGGTATAGGGGATTGGTGGACGGGAGCGGAGCGGAAGTGGGGAGAAAAAGCTCAACTATCTGAGTTCTCTGCGGGAAAGTCATCTTTTGGTAAAGCTCAGTGAGGATTTCCAGGTTGAATGGGGATGCAGATTCCGAGCGGGTTATATGCATCATCTGATCAATATCCTCTGGGGTGATGAAGAAGAGGACGTCCCTTGACGAAGAAACAATGGCTTTCTGGTCGGGGACGTAGTGAGCTTGGCACTTGAATGCAAATTCTGGGAAATGGTGAATTTGGGGGAACAGATATAGGGGCAAATTGGACTCCCAGAGCCCAATCTCGTCACTCTGGTCGAGAAAGACTTCTCGGAGCCATGACTGCAGATCAGAGAAGTCAAAACTGCATATCGTGTCCACTATCAAGCGATCTTTGTCGACCAGAGGGATTTTATCCAGGTCAACCGATGGAGGAATGAACAGATTCTCTTCCTCTTCAGTTTGCTTTGTCTTAGACACCATTTCAGAAACTGTACCTACAACAAACAATACGTTAGTGGGGGCGACTGACTGTAGGTGAAAACAATGTGGGAGAAATGGAGGAAAAGGAGGTTTCTAGCGCGATGGATGAATAACGAATACAAAGGAGAACGGTAGTTTTATTCAAAAATGGGTCGGTCAGACGCGGGAAAACGGTCAGCGTGACAATGGGTATATTACCCAGTAATTAATGGACAACGGGCCACTTGGGGTGATATGGCAGGTGACGGTGACCAAAGTATACGGACGACTGACGTGGAGGTTTTTGATTGGGGGTAAAAGTCGCCAAAGGAGTCTGTCCATGAGTGAAGGGGGTTATGGTGCTGACAATGTGGACTGACAACAGTAACGGGATGGGACTTCAACCCGGGAGAAAGTGGGACAAGTGGACTAGTGGAGGATGATGTCCAGGGGCGACGGGGTGTCAGACAGCATGTGGA
>SNQJ01S0015203.1:23011-33026 GCA_010110895.2 Picea sitchensis
AAATTGTACAATATTAATATTTAATATTAATAATTTAATATTTGGAAATAATGTTTTTAGATAATGTTAGATAGTTGATAGGGATCACTATCGGTCAACAATCGCAATCTTGAGCCTGTCAATCCGTGAGTCAATTTGTATATCACGGAACTCTGGATGTTGTTTGGAGGACATAGAACAATAAAAATTCAATTTTGAGTCCACCAACCCAGAAACCCACGATCCAAAAAGTGGCTAAATATAAAATGAGGTAGTTGTACATACTTTATAAAATCCCATATCCATACTTTATAAAAGTACATATTTAATGTGTATACTTATTTATTTCAATATTTTAAATCTAAGATTTAATAATATCTAACATACTTATCCTTTAGATTTCTTAACTTTTATTTTAATATTTTTAAATATAATCATAAACCTAATTATAATTTTATCTTAATTTATGTTTTTATATGATTCAATAATAATGCACTTAAAAATTAATATATATATTTTATAAATATACATGTTTAATTTAAATGATTATTTATTTCAATATTTTTAAATATAGAATTTAAAAAAGTTTTGTTTTGCTCACTTCAATTTTTTAGTAGGGTTTCCATGTATGTTTCTCCTACTACATAATTTCATCCATCAAGGATTAAAAGATCGATCTTCAAATCCATATTCGATATCTAGACATAACCAATCTGTTCCCACAAGTTATAGTCTGCAAATCACCAACCCAGAGTTAATCACACAACATATCAGACTCAACACGATTTGTGGACATCAAGTGAGGTTTCAAACCATTAGCTCTGATACCATGTTGGAGATTGGGTGTAACATAATACAAAGTAGACAAATAGAACGATAGATAATCAAAGAGGAAATAAGATTTCTAATACAAAAGGTGGTGTGTAAAGACACCATTACAACACTTATGCACAACACATCGTGATCAAAACATCATAATGATATTTCCATGATGATAATGACCCATTGGGTTTGCTATTTATAGCTTCAATATCTAACCAACTTCCTTGAAATCGGGAGGATCTTCTCCAAATATAATTGTTAGTTGTTAGAATTGACTCTTTGAAATACGGACTCTATAGTCAATGTGACAAGGGTGCTCGACCTGGCCATCTATGCGTCCAACTTAAATTCGATTGCTTGACTAGTTGATCCACTGACTGACTGTCTTCGATTGTTGGTCGTTTGTCTAATCGAAAATATTGTCAACTACTCAATGAACTGATGTAGATATTTGGTTGATCGCCCGAACAACTATGTCCATATGTAGATCGACTTCCTGAATGACTAATTCTAGGAGAAGTGTGATGAACCATCGTGACTTGTTGTTCCAACAAAAATGAAATTAGAGGACCTTGTTTTTTCACTTTTTATTAGAATTGAACATGCATATAGATTTGTGTGTGTGTATTAAACCCAAGGATTTGGTCCAATTAAAATCTACCATGTTTGGTATGGAACAATCCTTTGGGTTAATAGTTTGAAAATCGTTTGATGGGATTTAGAAGTTCCTTACATTATTTTTATGTTTTCAATATTTATAAGAATTAATGTTGAAATAATCAATCTAATGTGTTTGAAGAATTTTTTTCTAGAATATAACTTATGGGAACACTCAATGAAAACAACCAACACCTTTTGATTCTCTTGGAAGTAATTCATCTAAGAACTAGTTACTGCATGATAATATTCATAAAACACAAATCTTGCAAAGTTGAAAGAGATGAAAGTTATACTGATAAAACACCTAAAATTTATTCTAAAGGAATTCCAAATATCATGATTAGAAAGTGACTAAGAAAGAAAATAATTCATAATGTGCATGTTTTCATACTTCCTCATAATTTTGACTTATATTTTTAGACGTAAACTATATATGGAGTTTATGAAATGTCCAATATTTCGAGTAGAAACTCCACCTATCATTAGGGACTATTGAAACAATGATATATGAAAAGAGTGTCGATGAAAATTTATAAATTTTTTTTGATAAAAATGTTATGTTACAATTTGGAAAGTGGAGAATTATTAGCTATTATGAATTAACCATTGTGAATTAAATTAATAAACATAATAAAGTATACAAAGAATGATTAAAAGAAAATTAAAAAAGGGGGTGATATGATTTGAAAAGGGGGTTGATAAGATGATTGAAAAGATATTTAAAAGGGTGGATTAAAAGTGATGGGGATGGGATTGATTGACGTAGAATTGAATTCAACAATTAGTTAAATGAATAAACTAAGAGGTTTAAAATTTGGAAAGTGGACAAATATTAGCCAATGTGAATTAAATTAATGTATTGAAATTAATATTATGAGGGGTAGTAAGATTAAGAAGGGGAAGAAAAGTTTATTAAAAGTAAGAGTTAAAAGAAAAGGGGGATTAACATATAAATGAATTAAAAAATACAAAATAATTAAATGAAAATATATAAGAGGGGAGAAAATCAATTTAGTATCTTTCAAATTGATATATTTTCCTCTTCATGATGCTTCAGTAAGAAGGAAAAAAAAATATCACCATGATTATCGAGGCTTTTATAAGGGGTTTCTATACACAACCAAATCAAGGGGACAAGATGGTCAAATAATATAGATATATCTTCACCTCACCTAAAGAGGTAGCTCTACATTATTTGGTAAAGCATGTAATTCATTGGACATTGGGTGCCCCTTTACATGATGACCCAATATACAAGCACTCTCTTCTAGAGAATGATAATATTAAATTCCATATTCAAGTGATAATACAAAAGGGCCACATTCAAACGAACTCCTCACCTTTCAAGAGACTGATTGCACTAGTTTAGAATGCACACAAGATATGGAAAATCTGTGTTTATTACAAATCCTTGAAATAATCATAGTTCAGAATTAATTTTCAATCCCCTATATTTTTAATATTCACAATCAACTCAAGGGTGCCAAGCTTTTAAGTAATATTGATCTAAAGTGATGTTATCAATAGGTTCTAATTGAACAAATTGATGTGTGGAAAACAACCTTGAATTTTAAGGAAGGTTTCTTCAAGTGGTTGGCCATGCCTTTCAACTTGAATAATGCATTAGCAATGGTCATGAGGATGGTAGAAGATATATTGCATCCATTAACCAATTTATTTTTTGGTTGCATATATGGACAATATCTTCATATTTAGTAGAACACAAGAGGTGCAACCTAAGCACATCTATCAAGTCTTGAACACCTTGTGACAACACATGTTATATGCCAATCAAGAGAAGTGCTCATTCGAATTGCAGAGAATTCAGTATCTTGGATACATCATGGATGAACATGGTGTGCATGTGGATCCAACCAAGATCTAAGTCATTTTTTATTCTCTATCCCCAAAGATACTAACAAAGTTTCATAATATCTTGGGCTTCATCAACTTCTACCGTAGGTTTATGTCAAGTTTGTTTCATATCACTTAGCCCATGAACCAAGTGACTATGGGTAGATCCAAAGATAATATTGTTTTGGCCAAGGAACAACATAAATCATTCGAGGATATGAAACATCACCTCTACTCAACACTAGTCGGCCTCATTCTACTAGCCTTGTAAAACTTGTTCAAGATTGAGACAAATACTTGAGATTGTGATTTTAGTGTAGTCCTCACTTAGCATTAACATCCCATGGAATATCACAATGAGACACTCTTTGACAGAGTTTGCAAGTACTCCACCTATGACAAGGAGATGGACTATATTGTGTAAGCATTTCGACAGTGGAAGCATTATATTCTAGGAAAGGAAATGATCATCCAAACTAACCACAAACCCCTACAATTAATTTAGATGTAGGGAAAGTTGTAGAACGACCACCATCAAACATGATCTACATACCTTCAAAAATTCCATGCAACATCAATTACAAGAAGATAAATACCAAAGTAGTTGTGTCTTTTTTAGCCAACCTACAATCATGGCCCTAGTCATAGTTCTTATGAAGATGAAACTTTAAAGTGGCTCCAATGGTATGAAAATGATCCTGACTTCACTTCTACATAATATACATTGGGTGCATGTAAATAAATTGCATACTTTCACCTCCATGATGGATTTATATGTCATTTGGGCCATCTTTGCATTCATCCAAGTGATCTTGAGAAGTTGATTTAGCAAGTGCATTAAAGTCAGGTGGCAGGGAACTTCGACATGGAAAAAATAGTGGTAGTATTACAAAATCACTTCCACTATCCAAAGCTTCACCATGACATCAAAGAGTATATCAAATCATGCATTGCATGTGCTATTGTAAACCTACCATCAAGAGGAAAGGATTGTACACTCCTCTACCTACTCTAGATAATCCTTGGGAGTCATTCTCCATGGATTATATTCAATATATGCCCTTAACCAATCATGGTATTAATTGTGTATTTGTGGTTTTTGATCAATTTTGTAAGATGTCCATTTTGGCACCCTACAAGAAGAAAATTATAAAAAAATCCATAACTAAGCATTTCTTTGAGTGCATTTAGGTTTATTTTGGTTGCCACAAAACATTTTTCAATTAGGGATGATAAGTTCCTCAATACTTTTTGGTATAGACTATGGAAAATGATGGACACTAGACTGGCCAAATCAACTATATTCCACCTCAAATCGATGGAAAAATAGGGGTAATCAACAAGATGATTTTGCATATCCTCATAATGTACAATTCCAAGAATCCATGAACAAGGAATGAAATCCTTTCTAATGTTCAATGTAGCTACAACAAATCCCTTATCGGTTGTATGAACCATAATCCTTTTTAGGTGTGCCTAAGTTCTACCATTGGCCCCAATTTATGTAACTCTTCCTATTGCATTTGCATAGGAAGATTCCTCTCGTGCTCAAAACAAGGCAGATAGAGAAACTGAATTGTTGAATGGATCTAACACAACCAATAACAAGTTCATGATATTTCTCTAAAAGCCAATGGTAAGTAAAAATAATGAAATGGTCAACATCAAGTTTCACACAAGTTTCAAGGGGTGATAAGGTATGTTTGCAATTATAGAAAGAATGACTCACAACCCCCCATAGCCAGCTCATACCACTCCCACATGGGCCTTGCAACACCACCAATGTTATGGGTGAGAATAATTTTGAGTGGAGTATTAAATTGTTCATTTGCTTACACCATGCATTTAATGTGGAACTTCTTCAACCATATTTTCCACCTTTTTTTGATACCTCTGAGGTTATAGAGCACTTGGCCTCTACAAAACTCAACCCTATATGCATTGAGAAGGACATAGTCAATCAAATCCTCTACAACGAGACAAAGGGCACCTACCAAAAAAACATACAATTCTATTGGGTTGTAAAATAATGGTATCTTCTTCACCAAGGAGAGACATTCACTAGGGACCAAATTCAATAGAATTCTCCCCATCTAATAGAGGAACTTAGTTGTTGGCAGCCAATTCAATTTTTTTTTTAATTGCCCTAAAAAGCTGCCTACACCTATGTCTCTTGAACTTCAAATTTCTGTCGCATCTTGCAAAGAGACGATGCTTTCATTTCAAGCGACATTTGCAAATTGGTTTTAATTTAGTTTTCACGACTGAAAGCGTGAAAACTCCTCCATTGTTATTTGAATTGTCATGATCTACTCGTTGGTATGCTGATTGGTACTTACCTTTGGTTTATTTTCAAAAAACCATGTCCATTTGCCTATTATCGCTCTGATTGCGCAACTTGACTTTGATTTAATTGATAAGGCTTTGAGCATGCAAATTTCTGATTTATACTTGATTATATAAGGGTCATGGTGGATTAAAGGTTTTTATATAATGTGATCCTTATGATTTTATAGCTTTTGGCTTAATTGATTTTGCCTATTGTCACCTTGTTTTGAAAAAAACTTTGGTTTATGTAACAAGCGCATGAGTTTTATTTCATGTTCAATGGCAATGTTTGGAGTTATACACATGGCGCGTAGATCAAGCTTTTGGATTTTGCAATAACGTTGGTTTGAATTATTACAGGCGCATATTTAAACTATGGGTTTGATTTTACTTGAACGATTGTGGTCTCAAACTGTACATTGGCACATTGATATAATTGTCCACAGTTTAAACCTTGGGTTGGCCGAATAATGTTAATATTGGTTATGATTGATTAAACAGGGATGGTACTGTCCCATTAATGTTTGCATGGAGGTGAACTAACCCACCACCTTCACACGCGCATATTGATTCATTCCCCTTTGAGCGCTTGCAGCTGTTAATCCCAAACGACCTCGCTCCTGTGTGTTCATTGTGTTCAATCCAAACCCTACCATGACCCCGAACCATGCCTCCAGTCATGAGGGCTGAACCCATGGCTGCCAGGCATTGTAAATGTTTGATGGTGCTTACAGTGACCTAGAAGAGTTCGTATGGCTCCCGTTCATACGAAAGTTTGATGGTTATAACCCTAGCGTGGCTCGACAATTTGCATTAACCTTTGATGGCTACCGAGCCAAGGTTGGGGATGTGCAATTGGAAATTGATGAGCAATTTCTCAGTCGAGCTACTGGTCTACCTACTGTCGAACAGAGGTGGTCGAAAAATTGTAAAGTGGAAGATGTCCCGTGGGCATTACTCTTCCAGTCACGAAGAGTGAGTTCTTGCGACAAGGGTTTGCCCGCAAATATGTTGAAGCGGCGCTGGCACGACTTGCTCATGGTAACCAAGCAGTTCATTACTTGCGAGGGAAGGTATGGTTTCGTGTTCTTGTATCACCTTCGACTACTTATGGTTTTCATGGGTTATGAACTTAATATGCCTCACTACTTGCATAGGAGTTTATTTAAAATGTCTAAAAGGTTCAAACGGAACCAATCCGATACTAGTCTTTTCCATTTCGGGTTATTTAAAATGCTCATGGTCTATGAGTTGGGGTTACACCGAAATTGTTGGGAGGATTTTCTTAAACGTAATAATTTTGGTCACTCAAGTCCACCACAAGTTGATAAACCCATGGTAAGCGAGTGCAAATCAGTACCCCCTGTCCCTTACAGTGCCCTGCTACCCAAACCTCTACCCGAGCCACCTATTGACCTACCCAATTCTGTTACCAGTCATGTCGAAAATACTAAACCCATGGCTAAAACTCCCAAGACCAAACCCATTGCCAATTCTAAAGGCAAGAAGAATGCTCGATTAATCTCCCGCATGGCAAGAAACAAACCAAAAATTCCTGTCAACCCTGACCCTGTCATGATAAGTGAAGATTTTGACTCAGAGATTGAACGCTACCTAGCAAGTGAATATCCCTATTCCGAAGGTCTGTGTGATAAACCCGCATATGATTTCGTGAATAATCTACCACCTTGTTTGCTAAATGATCCAAATTATCCCGGCATCAAAATGCCCTGTGAAACCCCTGGTGACTCATCGAAACACCCTCCTGTTCTATCTCAACTAGCTGCTCCACCGTGTGATCAGTGTGGCACATGGCTGGAAAGGTATTACATTGACGTGCCAATGCTGCAATCCAGAATTCATGCTCTGGAGGATCAGGTTGCAAAGCTCTCTAATCAAAAGGGTAAGATGCCATCCACTGATAAGAAGCAACGAACAACAGGTTCGATTTTGTTTAAGAACGTGGAGTCAGCAACAACATTCGTCAATTCAAGATTGGCGTAGCTTGAACAACTTCATTGGTATGACTTTCACCTATTTATATGACATAATCATAAACCCTGTTCACACCGTGGATTTGCTCTGTCACACAAGCATGCACTGTTGTATATAATTTAGTTTTGATAAATCAATTTTCATTTTTGTTTTAAGTTTCGATTGGATTTGGTTTTGATTCGATTGATCGTAGGATAGATTTGATTGTTTCGATTTGGTTTGAACTGAATACTTTGTCGATTATTGAAGTTGTCAATATTTTCTAAACATAGACTGCTTCTTGCATTCTAATTTTGAACACAGACAATATATCATTTCGATTTGGTTATATATGATATGTTTAGCAATTATGATTAGCTGTTAAGATTTTATGTCTTTTAACCAATTCGAATACCATTTTGTTTATGCATAACTGAATTGTGAATAGATATGAGTCATGACTGTTATATCCAACCTATCGATTCGCATTGATTGACCGTGTTATCAGCTCGATTTATATTGCAACAAATATATTGTTAAAGAATTGATTACGCCCAGGATTACGATGTGTTTTTGTTTTGACTCAGTCACGATTCGATTTGATTATTGCCCAGTTTATGGTTATCACTGTTGATGGGTATAATCATTATGTGATCCTGTCTGATTAACTATGTAAACGCTCAACGATTGTAATCTATGGTGAAATTCGATGCTGTTATGAACGTTTGGCAATAATCGTAACGACCTTTCTATATTAGCATTTGATTAAAACAATATGAATTTTATGCACAGCCGTAACCAATCGATTATGATTGTGTTCGATTATAACTAATCGATTTTGAATACAATGCGATTTACTTGTAATTGCATTTGGATATGAAACAGTGTGGTTATTATTTGACCCGATTCTATGGCAACTAAAAACAGAGCATTCTTATTTTGTTTCGATTGCATCCTTTTCGATTTGATTTGATTTGAGTGATAGATTTGCTTGAACCATTAGTAATTCGATTCTAATGTTTATTAAAAACAAATTAAATTGGATTGTTTTAAAAAGATTTCATTTGATTTCCATCTTATTTTAGATGCTATTTTAGACTAGCTACAGAATCAGATGATTCTGTAGCTAAGTCTGTAGAATCAATTTTTTTAGTGTTTTGTTACTGAAATATCTTTCTAATTGGATATTTGTGTTCTATTGCAGGTAAATTCGAATTTGCAATTGAGTTGTTGAGAAGTTAGGGGATGTTTCCAAGATTTCACTTGCATTTCATTTCCTAGTTTAGGAGATTTTGGGATTTTTCCCTGATTATGTAAAACTGTTTGATAATTATCCACAGGGATGTTTTACCCTGTGGAGAAACTTATATATACTTATGATTTTTGTAATAATCATCATCCTCGTTCGTGGGAGAACAAGGATATGGAATTCTAATGCAGACTGGAGCAGAATTGATGTTTTCTCACAGCTTTAGCTTTTCAATATATCAACGTTTTGTTTCATGTTTTGTATATCACTTTGTCTATGATTTATGACTACTTTAGCTATCTAGATCATGTGCAAATGATATAATTTTAATCACTGTAATCCATTATCTTGTCTCTTCCAAATAGATAAAAGACATAACAATTGTTAATTCAGTTTGTGAATGACAGGTTTATCTTCTTCATAGATTGAATTGTTATATATAAGTTTTTGCATAACAGGTTTCCCTTATTGCAGGAATTTATAATCATAAGATTGTTATGATTTTCTTTTATGTCTTGTTTGTCCTGTAAAGCACTTCAAGGAGCAACACAGTCTATCATTTACGAGAATCTATTGAACCAATTCGGTGCGAGTTTCCTCCTCCGATCAGCTTAGAAGCTATCATACGCAGGGCAGACTTGAAGCGTTTCCAGGTCAACTAATCTTGTCTTTGCTATTTTTCATTAAGTAGTTTAATTCATGTATAATTTTAATTAGATTTATATTAGATTGTTTAATTTCAGTAAATATATTAGATTGTTTAATTTCAGTAATGTTTATTTCTTTTTCATAAAATATAAAAATAAAAAAGAGATTCATGGTTGTCTTAGGGCAGAAAATACATGAGTTTTGCAGGTTTTAATTAAATATGTAGATTGTTTATAGTGTACATTTGTGAATAAGTAATATTGCAGCTGATAATTAGATAGTTGATTTGAGTTATTATAATAGTAATTAGTAGATTGTATATAATAGTTAGAATAGTTATATTTAGTTTTAGTTTGTTTTAGTTAGTTAGTTTGTTTTATTTAGTTAGTTTAGTTAGTTTTAGTTTGCTTATTTAGTTTAGTTAGTTTTATTTGTTTTAGTTAGTTTAGATTAGTTTCTCTTTGGTTTTCTTAAAAGACCTTAGAGCGGCCAACAGAGCCG
>SNQJ01S0015203.1:33036-43368 GCA_010110895.2 Picea sitchensis
TTAATTTTTAAGTGCATTGTTGAATCATATACAAAACATAAATTAAAATGAAATTATAATTAAGTTTATGATTATATTTAAAAATATTAAAATAAAAGTCAAGAAATCTAAAAGATAAGTACGTTAGATATTACTAAATTTTAGATTTAAAATATTGAAATAAATAATGATACACATTAAATATGTACTTTTATAAAGTATGTAAATGAAATTTTATAAAGTATGTACAGTTTCCTCATTCCATACTTAGCCACTTTTTGGATCGCAGGTTCCCGGGCGGGCTCAAAATTACGCTTCTAATTTCCATGTCATCGAAACAACAACCAGTATTCTGCGATATACAAATTGACAGATAGACTCATAATGAGATTGTTGATGGGTGGTGATCCCTATCAACTATCTAACATTATCTAAAAACATTATTTCCAAATATTAAATTATTAATATTAAATATTAATATTGTACGATTTAATTACATAAAATTATTAAAGATGTCAAATATCTTATTTAAAAAAAAATTAAGTAAACAAAACAAATCTTTTTTAAATTCTATATTTAAAAATATTAAAATAAATAATCATTTACATTAAACATACATGTATTTTTATAAAATATAGATATTAATTTTTAAGTTCATCATTAAATCATATATAAAACATAAATTAAGATGAAATTATAATTAGGTTTATGATTATATTAAAATAAAAGTCAACAAATCTAAAGGATAAGTACTTTAAATATTACTAAATTTTATATTTAAAATATTGAAATAAATAATTATACACATTAAATATGTACTTTTATAAAGTATGGACATAAGATTTTACAAAGTATGTATGGTTTTTTCATTCCATACTTAGCCACTTTTTGGATCGCGGGTTCTCGGGCTGGCGGGCTTAAAATTGCGCTTCTATTGTTCCGTGTCCTCCAAACAACACCCGAAGTTTCGCGATATACAAATTGACAAGAGGACTCTCGGACTGGCGAGCTCAACATGGCCATTATTGACAGATGGTGATCCCTATCAACTATCTAACATTATCTAAAAACATTATTTCCAAATATTAAATTATTAATATTAAATATTAATATTGTACAATTTAATTATATTAAAGGATGTTAAATCTCTTATTTTAAAAAAATAAAGTAAACAAAACAAAACTTTTTTAAATTCTATATTTAAAAATATTAAAATAAATAATCATTTACAGTAAACATGTATTTTTATAAAATATAAATATTGAGTTTTAAGTGCATTATTGAATCATATACAAAACATAAATTAAGATGAAATTATAATTAGGTTTATGATTATATTTAAAAATATTAAAATAAAAGTCAAAAAAATTAAAGGATAAGTACTTAGATATTGCTAAATTTAAAATTTAAAATATTGAAATAAATAATTGTACACATTAAATATGTACTTTTATAAAGTATGGACATGGGATTTTATAAAGTATGTATGGCTTACTCATTCCATACTTGACCACTTTCTGAATCGCGCACGTTCTTAAGTTGGTGGGCTCAAAATTGTCCTTGTATTGTAAAATTGTCCTTGTATTGTTCTGTGTCCTGCAAAAGTTTCGCGATATACAAATTAACAAGCGGACTCCTGGGTTGAGGAGTTCAAGATTGTGATTATTGATGGATGATGATCCCTATCAACTATCTAACATTATCTAAAAACATTATTTCCAAATATTAAATATTAATATTGTACAATTTAATTACATAAAATTATTAAAGGATATTAAATCTCTTATTTAAAAAAAATGAAGTAAACAAAAAAAAAAAAAAAACTTTTTTAAATTCTATATTTAAAAATATTAAAATAAATAACCATCTACATTAAAAATGCATTTTTATAAAATATAGATATTAATTTTTAAGTGCATTATTGAATCAAATACAAAACATAAATTAAGATGAAATTATAACTAGGCTTTTGATTATATTAAAATAAAAGTCAAGAAATCTAAAGCATTAGTACGTTAGATATTACTAAATTTTAGATTTAAAATATTGAAATAAATAATTGTACACATTAAATATGTACTTTTATAAAGTATGGACATGTGATTTTATAAAGTATGTACGGCTTACTCATTCCATACTTGGCCACTTTTTGGATCGCAAGTTCCCTGGCTTGCGGGCTCAAAATTGCCCTTCTATTGTTCTATGTCCTCCAAACAGCACCCACAATTCCACGATATACAAATTGACAGGCGGACTCCCAGACTGGTGGACTCAAGATTGAGATTGTTGACGGATGGTAATCCCTATCAACTATCTAACATTATCTAAAAACATTATTTTCAAATATTAAATTATTAATATTAAATATTAATATTATACAATTTAATTACATAAAATTATTAAAGGATGTTAAATCTCTTATTTTAAAAAAATTGAAGTAAACAAAACAAAGTTTTTTAAATTCTATATTTAAAAATATTAAAATAAATAATCATTTACATTAAACATGTATTTTTATTATTTAAAATATTAAAATAAATAACATTTACATTAAACATGTATTTTTATAAATATAGATATTAATTTTAAGTGCAATATTGAATCATATAATAAACCTAAATTAAGATGAAATTATAATTAGCTCTTTATGTTTATATTTAAAAATATTAAAATAAAAGTCAAGAAATCTAAAGGATAAGTACGTTAGATATAACTAAATTTTAGATTTAAAATATTGAAATAAATAATTATACACATTAAATATGTATTTTTATAAAGTATGGACATGAGATTTTATACAGTATGTACGGCTTACTCATTCCATACTTGGCCACATTTTGGATCGCGGGTTCCCTGGCTAGCGGGCTCAAAATTGCCCTTCTATTGTTTTGTGTCCTCCAAATAGCACACTATTGGAATTTTCCATCTTTCTTCAAAATTCTTTTGATAAATTTGAACCCCAAAAACTATTTTCTGGACATATACCCTATTTTCTTGCTTGTTTTATATGCCGACAATTCTTTTCTAGCTTGTTTTCTATGTCAAACATTGGGTATTTCCAAATATCCGTGTGCTTGTAGTTGTTCTGACGAAAATCATCCATGTAGACAGTATTCAGGGTTCTATATAGTGGATGGATTTAATTATCATACCTTCCATCACAGAGATCAATTTCTCCCATGAAGCTCACGACCTCATACATGTAGTTTCAACTATTCATGTGTGGTATACATCGATCAATGAAACATATCATTGTAATTTGATGACACATCCTTTTCCAAACACTAATTTTGCATTTCAACGATTACTGGTGCTGCTTACTCGTAGTGACTTCAACTATTATTGTTGTTGGTGGTACACTTCTAAATGAAACATAATTATTATTGTTGGTGGTGGTAAACTTCTCACTTAAACATATCATCGTAATTTGATAACATGGCCATTTTCAAACACTCTCTGTACCAACAAAATCTTCCAGGTATTGTCCGCCGGAAAATAAGAGCGTGCACACATTTCTCTGAAACTTTGTTGCAGATGATCTTGCAAGCATCGAAGGGAAATGTGGAAAACGTCTCTGTTAGTAGTGTTATGGTTCATTATATTACCAAATGCTTACATTTCCTTTGTTGCGTGCACCTAGAGTTTCATCATAATGGATGTAATAGAAAAAATCTACGCAACAAAGCTGGAGGAACATCGCAATCATAGGCCAATCGAAATCATAGTTAAGGTACAACATTAGACTAAGAATCTATTGATAAATCATCAAAAATGTGCACATGTTTTTCTTAAATCGTTGTCCTCTAATTTCAGTATGACGGTAGAGATTGATAAATTGTGAAGGACAGAGAAATGCAGAGAGAAAATAATAGTATATTCAAATGTATGAAGAAGTACAGAACAGAATTGAAGAGATTCAGAAGTCTCAAACAATAGGAAATAGCTGAGCTTATATATGCTCGAGCAAGACAGAAATAGAAAGTACAACTGTCCAGTACAGCTGACAGTGTACGGTTAGTCTGTTGAAAATACAATATATTTAACAAAGGTGATATGCAACTCGACATCTCACACTAAAGTTGTTCACATGGTTTTCGTTTCAACCTATTTAACCAGTCACTTCAAAGGTTTTACAGTTACCAAATTCATTCGAATGGGAGAAAACAAATACGGAATTCTGATAATTCGATTCGAATAGGAATAATTCGGGATATATTCTATACGGTTCAATACACAGTTGACACGGGTAGCTACGAGGGGAAGTGCAATGTTTCTCCCTTTCTAGATACATTTCCAATACCTATTTACGAAGTCGGATATAAAAAGAACTTGACAGATCTTATGTTGCATCAAGTATGGAGAAGGGAGGATCTCACATACCAGGGGGCACAGTTTCCTTAGGTGGTTGGATTGTCCAGAGTGATTGGGAGTTATTTAAATTTGAAAGTGGATGAGTATGGAAATGATCAGAATGCATGGAATATAATCAAATCAGTAGGAATGGAAGCATACATGTTTAATTTTTAAGATGTATGCGAGCATCCAAGCTCATGGCCTTCTAGTGATGGGTAAACTCTGTTGCGATATCCACACTCTGGACTAGACTCAACGAATGATTTGCAAGTCTAGGACACAGAAAGCGGTTGATGTTGGTCCCTTTGAAATATTCAAATGTCTCATCATCCTGGGTCTTCATGAGTCCCTAGTTTCTGGGAAATTCCACGGTCGTCCTATCCTCCCAGATGAGAATCAAATATGGTAGATTCCAGAATACCATGAACAACATGGGATGCCATTAGAGACGATGGAGAGCTCCAATGTTCATGGAATTTGAAAACCAAGGAAACGAGAACACGTGGAATTTGAAGACAGGAGAGAGATGAAGTGCAGTGAGGCTTTAGACAATAACATATGTTTTTGTTTAAATTATTTGAAGTGATCAACATGGATAAAGCGACCATTTTTGGACCCACAGTTGATCAGAGGTTTCACATCCTTTTGCTAAGCTCACGACTCCGGTGAGCTCGAGTGTCAAACTGTTAACTGGTAGGAAGAGACTCGAACTTAACTCGATTCATACCACATCTCAACCAACCAAATCTGTTTATGCTATATTGTTGTTGGAGCTTATCAGCGGGTTAAAGCCAACTAGCCGAACTTATCCTAGGGTTTCAAATTAATGTTATCAACAACAAAAACTTGCATTTCTAATATTTCTAGTGGTGAAGTACAACCTTGTGGCCAAGGCCACCAAATTCTTGGCCGAGTGGAGAGCCAAGAGCGGCAAGAGAAAGTAGAGCTCACCCGACAATAGCTACAATAGGAAGGGGGATGCGGAAAAGACTTCCAGTTGCAGAGGACATGTTTTCATGCTTCCATTTTTTGGTTGCTCATTTTGCTTTAATAATTAGACAGATCATGCATGTAAATTACAGTTAGATGGAGCAGCCATAGCGCGTGTCAAGGGATCCTACATCCAAACTACAAGTGGACAATGCAGCTATAGCGGGTGGACACAGCTACAACAAACATAATAATATTTATAATTAACGAAACTTGGGATAAATTTAGCTAGCAGAAAATGCTAAGACAAACATTCAAACTAATGCTAGCATTAATCCACCTTCGAGCAATGCATAAGCAAATATATGTGTGTTAATCCAAGATCTTCAGTAATTAAAGCGCATTGGGAATAACAAAGCTAATGACATATAAAGTTTTTTTTATTATATAAAAAATAATGTTTTTAGTTCTATAGTTAGAACAATAGAGATGATGTGAAAATTTATAATCAGAAGACATATTAATATGAAGTCAACAAATTATCAATTCTTATAATCCATCTATGCCTTCAACAAGGACTAATAATGACGACATAAGTAAAATGAGTTTGAACCATCATATTTTCTCTTACATAATCATATTTTCAAAAAAAATATGTTATATTTTCAAAAAAAAAAAATGTTATCTTAATATGTGCCTATAATTTCAGTTCTAAATATCAAAAAAATATGTTATCTTAATATGTGCTTATAATTTTAGTTCTAAATATCTCTATTGTTTTTAACTTTATGCTTTCTTTTTTTTCTCTTTTTTTCTTTTTCTGCCCGGAATAAATTGCTCAATTACTTTAAACTATGTAGCATATGTGGTTATAGTTATATTTATTCATTAAAACAATGGTTATGCAATTTATGCCACATTCAGAATTTTTCAAAAGTAATTTGAATATATAATAGTTTTGTATGCTTATATTTATATTAATTGGATATATTATTAAAGTGTATTTTTTCATAAATAAAATTTCCATTATAAAAATAAAAAAGATGTCTATCCACAAATTTACACTTTATTAAAATATTGTATTCTAACGACGTGCTTTCCCACCTCTTTAAGAATAATTGATAATTCAAAAATATATTAAAGTGTATATTTTCATAAATGAATTTTCCATTATAAAATAAAAATGGATGTCTATCCACAAATTTACACTTTATTAAAATATTGTATTCTAACGACGTGCTTTTGCACCTCTTTAAGAATAATTGATAATTCAAAAATATATTGCAATTTATCAAAACAAAGATTCAAATGCTAACCTAATTTTTTTAAACACTTTGTTGTTATCAAATATTTCAAAATATAGTGACTTTGACCTAAATTTCTTAAATATTTTGTTGTTATCAAATATTTCAAAAAGATTCAAATGCCAACCTAAATTTTTTAAACACTTTGTTGTTATCAAATATTTCAAATTATAGTGACTTTGACCTAAATTTCTTAAATACTTTGTTGTTATCAAATATTTCAAAATATAGTGACTTTCACTTAAATTTCTTAAATACTTTGTTGTTATTCAATATTTTATTATGAATTTTTGTTGTTATAACAAAATGAGAATGATATTTATAAAGATGAGTTAATAAATATTTCTAATCGAGTAGTTTAAATGTTCGATTTTTTGGAGTTTTTAAGGGTATATTTTCCGATCAATTTTTCTTAAAATCCGGCCAAAAATTGTTGGAAATCTAGATTTGAGTGATTGAGTTTGTATAATTCGAGTGCCTCGAGGATTTTTTAGGGTGTTGAATCCATTTATGCATTCAAAAATGCAATTTAAACAATAGAAAATGGGGATTTCACCAAAATTTGTTTCCTCGAATTCGATGAACAAGTTCAAAAAGTCAAATGTTTAGACAACGCCATTCCCAACAATAGTTGGTGTATTGTTATAAGAGGATGAGAAAGATGTTTTGTTGTTATAACAAAATGAGAATGATGTTTCCAAAGAGTGAGTTAATAAAAAATGGTTGGTGTATTGTTATAGGAGGATGAGAAGGATGTTTTCTAGGATGCCTCAATGAATCGCATTAGCTCAGGCCATAGTTTAGTCAAATCATCAATCTCCACTTCCACCACTTTGTCCATCAAAACTCTAGTTCCAAACAATTTTTCTTCCCTTTATCTATAATGTTAATTTGCTTATTTATCTATGGGTTAATTTTATAAATATAATATTAATTTGCTTATTTATCCGTGGTTTAATTTTAGAAATAATGACATGGAGAAGAAACTAATTCCTAATTAATATGGTTATAACAATAAAGAAATAAATATGTAATATGTAATTTAATAAATAACACGGATCCCCTGGACGGGGTGTTAGATTATCCATTGCCATCTTCCTAATTGCATAGCCACCTGACGTTCTTCACATTTCTCAAGACGGATGGCCAATGTGGTTAATTCCCCTTTGGAAGTTTACCTCATGTGATCTTGCTTTTCTCTGGGTACGATGGGAGTTGGACTCTTAATGCTAGTTATTGTCTCAATTATTGATTTCATTGCAGTGGTTATGGTGAACTTCAATGCACATAGTACTGGGTTGGGTACCTCGTATTATGGTGATGGAATGTTTTGGTACTATAATTCCTTCCTCATTGGTAATTGAGAGCCTCATTTCTATTATGTTCGTGGGTTTCTAATTTCAAAGGGTTCACGAATTTTTTGGTTATGTGCTTGGATTTGCTCTCATTTGTTTGCCATGTCATGTGAAAGGGCTAAACCCTGTCATGGCAGTGCCTCCTCTCGAGGTGCTAGTAGTCAGCAACGAGATTTGTATCCCCTCTCCAATGGCTCTCGTACTGCTACCATGAGTGCTTCTCAATTCGTGGATGAGTCTATCAGTATTGGTCTCCAAACTAAGGGTGAACATTGGGGATTTTCTATTGTTGAAGAGGAATGTCCTCCATCCGTTGAAGAAGTCCAGAGTCTTCCAGTGGAGGATAATGACCATGGTGCAGTGATTAATTCGAGTGCAGAAAGGATGAACATGATTGGTGGCCTCCTAGAGTGTGAAGAGATTCCCCACTTGCAAAACAATGAGATCGGGCCCATTCTTTTCTCGGAGGAGCACTTGCAGTTGATCTTCAAGCTTCAAGGAGAAATGACTGAGTAAAGATACCACTAAGAGCTCATGGAGAATTGATCCGGATTATTTTCGGCACGAAATGAGATCGGAGATATAATAAAGAAATGCACAGAGATATAACATATATTCAATAATATAACAGAAATATATCAAAGATGCAACCATAAACATAGATATACAGTAATACACGATTTCTATTAATGAAATAAATGTACAGAGACTGTAAAATACAGAGTGAAAGACTCGATAGAATGGTGGTAGCTTATCTCTGAGAAGAGAAGTGACAGCTACTCACATTCACAAGAAGATGATTACAATAAGGATCTGAAGGCTTTTTTACAATAAACAGGAATTCCAAAAGTCCTAGACATCCAAAAACCTAACCCTAGGAGATTAAGCGCCAAAAGTCATGTGGGCCCCGTTTGGGTAAGTTAGTACATCAACTTCCCGAGGTCATAACTTTTGCATACGAACTCCGTTTTAGGCGTATGATAGCTCGTTGGAAAGGTATCGTCGAGGAGATTCATTTTGGGGACTCAATTATTCCTTTAACTATAATTGAGAGCCTAGATCTCAAAAAAACGTTCATTTGGGCCCTCAAAATGGCCCCGGAAGTTAAAAACTGCTAAAAATAGTAAATTGCCAAATTTGCCAAAAAACTATTTTGAGCCAATCGAAAAAGGTGGGTGGCCACCAATATCCACCTGGACCAATCCTCCCTCCTTAGGAAGCAATGGTCTCCAATGTGTTGAGTTCCCGGGGGAGAAGGAAAAACGTTTGTTGAATCTGCATCTTGGTGAGCTACTTTCCTTTCTGGAGACGTCGCGCTGCTCAATTTGTGGAAGTTTGTCACGAACCTGGTTAGGTTGAGGTTGTTCAAAAAGTTGGGCTACATGAGAGGGCAGTGTGAAAAATGAATCTTTTCTCTTTGCTGCAACCTTTTCGACCTGCTTCTGTTGAATAGAAGGTGCTTGGGGCGAAGTTGTAGTGGTTGCAGTGTCCTTCTATTCCCATTTTGAACAGATTGTGAAGAAGCTGAATTTTGCAGTATGAGATACTACCTTGCGGCACTTTTTAGGTGGAACAGTAGTCAGAACTACCTCTGGTATTCTGTAGATATGACCCCCTAGAGAAACAATGACATTGCAGGGTCGAGACTCATAAACAACGTGGCGCTTCCACATATATGGTTGGCCCAAGAGAATATCACAGACATCTAGTGGGGCAAAATCACATAATACCTCATCCTTGAAGGGTTGGATGCCATATGACAATCAACATTGCCGACTGACACGAAGATCTCTCCCTTGGCGAAGCCACCCGATGTTGTATGGTTGTGGGTGTGGTGTTGTCGACAATCCCAATTGTTTGACGACCTCTGCTGAGATGAGGTTCTTCTGGCTTCTACTATCAACAATAAAATGCAACAAGGTCCCCTTCACCCACATCTGTGAATGAAAAAGGCGCTCCCCCTCTTCAGGATCTATTGGTTCTTCTGGTTGAATTGTTGCAGTCGCGACAATAGTAGAGGGGTCTACGTCAATGATCTGTCCTTTACTAGTATTTTCAGAATCAGATTCAGAATCAGGGTTCGACTCCTTGTCTTTGATCTCAGCTACCAATGACTGTTTTGAGCGACATTCATCGGTGTTGTGCCAGGGGATTTTGTGGAAATCGCACCATTTTTTGGTGTCCTTCTTTGTCTTCTCGTGACACTTCTTTTCATGTGGCTTGGACTAGTTTTCGGGAGACTGTTTGTTAGGGACGTCTTTCTCATACTTTGGTTGTTACGGATTTGCAGAACCAAAATCCCATTTGTTCTGATGCTTAAATTTCTGCTTGATATTAACAGCATATCGATAGGCAGCACCGAGTGATGAGATGTCTAGAAAATCCATTTCAGTTTGGATGTATCTGTGTAG
>SNQJ01S0015203.1:43400-64677 GCA_010110895.2 Picea sitchensis
TTGCATCTATCTATCCTTCAAATACAGGAATATCAAAATTAACTTGTACCTTGAAAGGCGAGGTGCCTCCAAAGTGACCACTTGATGAAGATGCGCCTGTTTCTATCAGCAGGTGTTGAAGGATGTGGGAAAAATTCTCCATCATTTCGTCCCTCTGTCACGTGAGAGCTTGCTCAAGCAAAAGACTGATAGGATCGTCTGCTCCGTTGTTTTTCTTTTCTTCTGCCATTGAGGGTTTATTGGGTGTGCGAGATAAATTGTCCTCAAGAGAGACAAGTTCGAGACCCAACTTGCTATACTCAGACCTCGTCGGGGAGATGCACTGAAAAAAATGACCAAGAACAGCCTGCTCTGATACTACTGATCCGAATTATTTTCGGCACAAAATGAGATCGGAGATATAATAAAGAAATGCACAGAGATATCGCATATATTCAATAATATAACAGAAATATATCAGAGATGCAACCATAAACACAGATATACAGTAATGCATGATTTCTATTAATGAAATAAATGTACAAAGACTGTAAAATACAGAGTGAAAGACTCGATAGAATGGTGGCAGCTTATCTCTGAGAAGAGATGTGACGGCTACTCGCATTCGCAAAAAGATGATTACAATGAGGCTTTGAAGGCCTTTTTACAATAAACAGGAATGCCAAAATTCCTAGACATCCAAAAACCTAACCATAGGAGATGAAGCGCCAAAAGTCATGTGGGCCCCGTTTGGGTAAGTTAGTACATCAACTTCCCGGGGTCGTAACTTCTGCATACGATCTCTGTTTTAGGCGTATGATAGCTCGTTGGAAAGGTATTGTCAAGGAGATTTATTTTGGGGGCTCAATAATGACTTTGGCTATCATTGAGAACCTATATCTCGAAAAACCTTCATTTGGGCCCTCAAAATGGCCCCGAAAGTTAAAAACTGCTAAAAATAGTAAATTGACAAATTTGCCAGAAAACTGTTTTGAGCCAGTCGGAAAAGGTGGTTGGCCACCGATATCCACCTATATCAAGAACATAAATAGGATGCTTTATGATTTTCTCACCAATCTGCATCGCAACCGACATGCTCAAGCTCAATCAACTCAGCAAGCCATTGTACCTAAATGGCCAGCTCATCCATAACGTCATGACAATGAAAGTCCGTCCACCAATTGACCTTATTTTAGTTATTTCCTATGGTTTTTTGTGTCCCTTTCATCCAGTCAGTATCTTGTTACAACCTTATATCTATGTTTGTTAGCTAGTCCTCTTAGTTTTGGATAGTCATTTTATCATATGAGGCAAACTCTTTCAAAAGACATTTAATTTATGATGCCAAGCCTGGTTTCCTGTGTTGACAACCCTAGCATCAAGACCTTGCATGCATATTTTTTAGATCATCTTATAGAAGGTAATACAATAACTATCCTAATATATATAATAACATGGGTTTAATAAGTTAAATGATTTCTAAATATCACTATTAATATTAAATTTTATGATTAAAACTAATTCCAATATTTTCATCTATTTATCATAGCTCAAATATACACATGTAAATCAAAAGGGCCTAATATATCATTCCACAATCATGTGAAAAATTAAAAATTACAAAAATGATGAAATGGCGATTGCATATGTTTTTACAAATCTCAAAGAAATCATTGGTGATTGCATATGATGAAATGGATATTGCATAGGGGAGTGTGACTTCACACAACCCTCCCACGACTCTAGGTTTCAGAGGATAAATGGTGGGAAATACCTCCACCCCTCCTCATAGAACTAGGGTCAACACCCTACATCAAACCATATTGTGCTACTATTGTTATTAGAGTCACATCATCAAACAAACACTCTAGGCAAGCTGTGTGTCCTATCAAATCCACACTTACCACAGATCATAGCAATATTTGAAATCATAAATTAATCTATAAGTACAACTTATAGAATACATTATCTTCTTGATGTCTACGACATCCAAGTTACCCCGGTACTATAGTCACTTGGTTATTACATAGCTTGTGGACCTGTAGGTTAGCTCACCAATACTCATATCTATGTAGATATATCAAAATTTTCATATGATTATCCATATTTGTATTGACATTCAATTAGGAAATATATGTTTATTTACAATATGCCTCACAACTATTATACATTCACAACATAATTTTGAACTAGTATACATGTACTAAAATTCCACATTTAAGTTTGCATGTTTAATCAAATCACATAACAATCATCATCATGAACACATAACCGTAAAAATAATTTTATGCAACACATAAATAAGACTATATGTACACCTCTCACATGTCTATATAAATCTCTCTAATTCCAAATAGTTATTAAGTAATGAATTACTATGGTGAGAAAAATAAAAATTCTAACTACCAAAATCCAACAGAGGGGGAATTGCAATATCTAAGTTGTACTAGAATGATCATATCTATCATGATGTGACTCAGTCATAACCATCGTCTCTACATTGTACTAGCATGATGCTAATGTATCATATCTAGTTGTACTAGCATGATGCATCTTAGGATGTCTGTATCATATATAAGTTGTACTAACATGATGTTGAAGCATCATATCTAAGTTGTACTAGCATGATACACATCAACAATCTATCAACCTAGACCATTCTCCAAAAGGAGGATGTATGTCCATCAACACTCCCTCCCAACCAAGGAAGTCATCTCCTCCCTTTCAACCAAGGGAGTAATCTCCATGAGTCACATCTTGTCCCTCAAGTATGAAAACTTTATATTGGACAGAGACTTCGTCAAAATATCAATTGTTTGCTCATCAGTGGAGATATACATGAGAATCACTTCTCCCTTATGAAATTTATCACAGATAAAGTAGTACTTGATCTCAATGTGATTCTACCTGTCATGGAAAACGTGGTTTTCTGAAAGCTTCACCAACTTTGATTATCACAATTTATCATAGTCGAATCCAACACCTGATCAAATAGTCTAGAAACCAGCCTACAGAGCCACACTGCTTCCGTACAAGCATCACAAGCTACAATATACTCCACTTTTGTAGTGCTAAGTGCAGCAGACTTATGTTTCCTGCTAGCCCATGATGTCATAACAAATCCCAAACTAAAGCATATACCAGAATTACTCTTTATGTCATCTGCACTCCCTCCCCAATCTGAATCAATAAATCCATGCAGTTGTACATCACTGCTTAAGGAATATCTCAAACCATAGTTTAGTATCCCATGAAGATATCTGAAAATATGCTTTGCAGCTATCCAATGTTCATATCTAGGTTCCACCTAGAACTAGCTCAACGTGTTCACAACAAAGCAAATGTTCGGTCGGGTATTCACCAAGTACATCAATGAGCCAATCAATTGTCGGTACAAGGATGAGTCTATTGGATCAGAATCAAAGTCTCTCAACTTCCTCATATCTGTCACCATGGGAGTTTCCATGGATTTGCAATCCATCATCCTAAACTTATCAAGGATCTTTACAACATACTTCCCTTTCCCTGGGAAGATTTCACCATGCTTCTGCCATACTTCTAGTCCCAAATAATAATGCATGAGACCAAGATCCTTCATATCGAATTCAAAGGATATCTCCTTCTTACACTGAATAATGAGAGTCTATGCATTTTTCAGAAACAAATCATCAATATATAGTAGTCAAATCATAAGTGCATCATTCACAACTTTGTAATAAAGGTTTGGATCAACATAGCTCTTGGAAAATCCAAGTCTCGTCAAGTAACTATCAATTTGTGCATACCAATATCTTGGAGTTTGCTTGAGTCCATACAAGGCCTTCTTTAATCTGCATACATGGGTTTCTCTCGGGTGTACCTCAAAAACTTGAGGTTTCTCTATGTATGCTTCTTCCTCAATTACTTCATTGAGAAAAACAATCTTTACATCTATCTGATGTAAAGTCCAACCCATGGTTGTTGCAAGAGATATGATGGCTCTAATAGAGGTTTATCTAACAAGTGGAGCAAACATCTCATCATAGTCTTCTCCCTCTTGCTGGGAGAACCCTCTAGCCATGAATCTTTCCTTGTACTTATTGATACTCCCATTTACTGCATGTTTTATATATCTTGTAGACCCAATCTGAAGTGACTACAAACTTTCCTTCAGATCTAGGAACAATTTCCCATACATCGTTTTTCATGACGGATTGATATTCTTCCATCATAACTTCCTTCTATTATTTATTATTGACTGACAACCAAATATCCTCAATTGTTCAACTCTTGTCTTCTTTTCCAGAGAAAACTTCTTCTGGATTCATGTTCTTCAATATACGATGAGGACTTCTATTCTGAACATATACAATTGCATGTTGGGTATGTGTTATATTCTTTGCACAACCAGAAATAGTGTCCTCTAGGGGGGGGTTTGAGATGGGGTCTCTAGGCCCCCCCTTTGGGGGTTGCAGCGGGGCAATAGCCCCCCTACGCAGGGGGTTCATAGGTAGTGCCCCTGAATTTTTTTTTCCTTGAGAAACGTGTCGCATTTTTTCTTCGATTTTCATGTCCATTGTTGGGAGGTTTTTCGGCACATCATTATTTGTCGATGGTTTTCTATTTTCGGTTAAGGAATTAGGGTTGTTGACTAATCTAGGTCATTGGATTAGGGTTTTGGATTTCGTTGGCTCCTATATGTATATTGTATTTTAAACAAAGTATGTTGTGGATGAATATAGAATATGTTGGTTTTCTCAGTTTGGGTTTCCAGGGGAAAAATATCTGTGTAATGTGTGTATTTTACATTGTATATTTTATGTTCTTTTACTGAAAATATGTTTACAGTGAATAATTGTACAAGTTTAAAATCTACATTTGGTATCAGAGAAATTATTTTCTTCAAAGGGATGCCTTTTTGATCAAGGGTTTGGCTCGGGACTGTGATAATCCTAGTTATAGTGGTAGATCTGTGGTATTGATTCTTCAGGTGAAGAGAAATGATGAGCAATTCGAAAATGGAGATCGAGAAGTTTAATGGGAATTTTTTTGATTTGTGGAAGCTGAAGATGGAAGATATGTTGGTGGACATAAATTATTGGATTGTGGTGTATGCAGGTACTGCACCTATAGGAACTTCAGCAGGTGACTGGAAAAAGTAGGATCAGAAGGCGAAGAGAACAATCTGATTATGTCTCTCAGATTCAGTATTACTGAATGTGTCATAGGAAGTTATAGCCAAGGATTTATGGGATAAGTTGGGGAAGTTGTATCAGTCTAAGTCCCTAGTAAATAGACTATTCCTAAGAAATAAGTTGTATAACCTGAGGATGAGAGATGGATACTCGGTGGCAGAGCATTTGAATGCCTTCAATACTGTGGTAAGTCAATTAGTATCTATTGAGATTAAAATTTCAGATGAAGATAAGTGTATCAGTTTATTGTGCTCTTTACCAAACTCGTGGGATAGTATGGTTGTGGCCATAGGTAGTAATACAAATTCCTTGAAGTTTGATGAAGTGGTCTCATCCTTGTTGTCGGAGGAGATGAGACAAAAGAACATGGAAGGACAGAGCATAGATGCATTATTTGCAAGAGGATGCTCCTAGGAAAGAAGTAGATCAAAGTCCTCAAGTGGGAGATCTAATTCTAAGGGTAGATCTAAATCTCCTAGAAAGTTTGTAAAGTTATGCTGGAGATGTGGAAAAGAAGGGCACTACAAGAAGTAGTGTAGATCCAAAGTAGAGAAAAAAGAAGGGATTTGAAGAAGCTCCTTCTACAAAATAAAAGACATCCAAGGAAGAATGAGGGGATGTGTACTTGGATTCTTCAAGCACACATGTATATCATGAGGCATGGTTGGTTGACTCATGTGCATCCTTTCATATGACTCCCCACAGGGAGTGGTTCTGTGAATATGAAAGGTATGATGGAGGTAATGTTTTCCTAGGTGACGAGTCAACAACCAAAATCATAAGACGAGGAAAATTCAAGTTGAGGCTCATATATGGAAGGATTAGAACACTACTTGATGTCTTTCACATCCCAAGATTGGCCAGAAATTATATTTTTGTAAGAAAAATGGACGATGCAGGGGTAAAAATGATATTTGAAAAAGAAACCTCCAGGATGGTTCGAGGAGAAATGGTGTTGCTGAAGGGAGTTAAAATTGGAACTATGTATAAGTTGCAAGGAAGCACTATTAGTGATGGGTGTAATAGTTCCATTGTTCCTGATATTGGATCAGAAGAAGAAAAAACTCCTACAGTCTCTAGAGAAAAAGTTATGAGGTGGCATCAAAGACTGGGGCATATCGAAGAGAAGGGTCTTCGATTACTACACGGTAAAGGTATGGTTGAAGGTATGTCTAACTGCTCTCTGGATTTTGATTTCTATGAACATTGCTTATATGGGAAGCATAATTGGGTAAGATTCCCCTCTGGTGCAACGAGGGAAAAAAAATTTACATTTAGTTCACAGTGATGTGTTTGGAACTGTGTCAGTTCCATCATTGGGAAAATCTGTGCACTATGTCTCATTTATAGATGACTTCTCAAGGAATACTTGGGTATATTTTCTCATGAAGAAATCTGAAGTCTTTGACATGTTTAAATAGTTTAAGGCTCTTGTTGAGAATCAAATAGAGAAAAGAATTAAGGTGTTAGGGACAAATAATGGTGGAGAGTTTTACGGGAATGAATTTGAAGAATTATGTAAGAAGTGCGGTATATAAAGGCAAAATAATACTCTACATACACCTTAGTAGAATGGAGTTTCATAAAGGATGAATAGGACGTTGATGGAAAATGCAAGGTACATGCTTAGTGATGTCGGGTTAGGAAAGGAATTCTAAGCAGAGGCGGTGGGTACTACATGTTACCTGGTCAACTAATCACCCTTGTCAGCACTGGATGACAATACTCCACAAGAGTTATGGACTGGTAAGAAACCTTGTCTCACACATCTCAAGGTATTTGGCTATGAGGCCTATGTTCATGTTCCAAAGGAAAACAAGAGTAACCTAGATAAGAAGGTTGAAAAGTGTATCTTTATTGGGTATATAGATGTTCTTATAAGTTATAAGATTTGGAACCCAAAAACTAAGAAGGTTTTGTATATTCGAGATGTGGTATTTAGAGAAATAAAATATGTTGTCAAACAGGATGTCCTACCAAGTAAGGAAGAACCAGAGAAAATAGAGTTTGATTTAAAGGATGATGAATCAGAATCTACAAAAGAACATGAATCAAAAGAAGAAGATATTCTTACTCTAGTATTGAGGAGATTGGTTTGAGAAAGAAGGCAACCGAAAAGGTATACTCCACCTGATTTTCGTTCAATTTTTTTTTTGTCTATTACTGATGATGATCCTAGAACTGTCAAGGAGATAGTGGATTCATAGGATGGAAAACTATGGAAAAAGGCCATGGATGAAGAAATGTCATCCTTGGATAAGAATGAGTCTTGGGATATAGTGTAGTTGACGATTGGAAGAAACCCCATTGGAAGAAAATGGGTATTTAAAAAGAAGTTGAATGCCGAAGGCAAAGTGGAGAAATACAAAGCTCAATTAGTAGCAAAGGGTTATTCCCAGATTGAGGGAATTGATTTTGGTGAGATTGTTTCTCCTGTTTCCAAGTTAACTTCTATTATATTTTTGTTATCTATTGTTGTTGCATTTGATTTTGAAGTAGAACAGATTGATATGAAGACAAAATTCCTACATGGGTATCTGGAAGAAGAAACCTATATGAATTAGCCAGAAGCCTTTTTTGTGAAGGGAAAGAAGGAGTTGGTATGCAAGCTGAAAAAGTCCTTGTATGGTTTAAAACAATCACCAAGGACATGGTATCAAAATTTTGATACTTATATGTTGGGACTTGGCTTCACAATAAGCAAAGAGAATCATTGTGTGTATTTTAAATTAATTGGTGATCATTTGATTTNATTGGTGATCATTTGATTTATTTGTTCTTGTATGTGGATGACATGTTGCTGATAGGAAACAACAAGGAGATTATCCAAGATGTGAAAACTCAATTGTCCTCTAAATTTGACATGAAGGATCTTAGTGCTGCAAATTTCATTTTGGGCATGGAAATTAAAAGAGATCGGGAAAATAGGGAACTCTGGTTAAATGAAAGAAAATATGTCGAGACAATATTGCGGAGGTTTAATATGCAAGAATGTAAACCAGTCAAGGTATCTATTCTTATTGGTGTAAAGTTATTTGTGGATCAGTTTCCCAGGACACAGGAAGAGGAGGAGGACATGCCTCGTGTTCCATATGCGAGTGCAGTTTGAAGTTTGATGTATGCAATGGTTTGTACTAGACTGGAAATTGCACTTGCAATGGGAGTTTTGAGAAGGTATATGTCAAAACTAGGCAAGGAGCACTGGACAATAATAAAAATGGTTTTCAGGTATTTGCGTGGCACTGCTAGTTATGGATTGTGCTACTAAGGAAAACTAGGATTGGACAGAATGTTGGACATTCATGTCTTTTTGGATGCAGATTGGGCTGAAGATTTGGATCGCAGAAGGTCTACAAGTGGGTATGTGTTTAACGTGTTTGGAGGAGAAAATAGTTGGAGTAGCAAAAGACAGTCTGTAGTGGCACTTTCAACTACAAAAGTTGAATACATGGCAACCACTGATGCAAGCAAGCAAGTAGTATGGTTACAAAGATTGTGTTTAGGTATTGGGTTGCAACAACAAGCTGTAAGGATAGATTGTGACAATAAGAGTGCAATTTTTCTAGCGAGGAATCCAACTTATCATTCAAAGACAAAGCATATGGATGTTCAATATCACTTTGTGAGAGACATGGTTCAAGAAAAGAAGGTATTGTTGATGAAGGTGGACACTTTGAAGAATGTTGCAGATTCATTAACAAAATATGTGAGCATTGAGAAGTTCTCTTGGTGTAGAGGATCTATGGGCATTGTTTCCCTGGATTGTTGACTAGATGTAACCCTGTAACCCCCTGTATATTGCAAAGAAAACAACAAGTGGGAGAATCTTGGGTATGTGTTATATTATTTTCGCGACTAGAAGTGGTGTCACATTTTTTTCCTCAAGAAACGTGTCATCTTTTTGCCTCGATTTTTGTGTCACCTTGATTTTCGTGTTGCCTCGATTTTCATGTCCATTGTTGGGCGTTTTTTTGGCACATAGTTTTTTGTCGATTGTTTTCTATTTTTTATTAAAGAATTTGGTTGTTGACTAATCCAAGTCATTGGATTAGGGTTTTGGATGCCGTTGGCTCCTATATGTATATTGTATTATAAACAATGTATGGTGTGGATGAATATAGAATAAGTTTGTTTTTCTGGTTTGGGTTTCTAGGGGAAAAATATCTGTGTAATGTGTGTGTTTTTCATTTTATATTTTATGTTCTTTTACTGAAAATCTATTTGCATTAAATAATTGTACAAGGTTAAAATCTACATTGCCATGGTTGCTTCTTCCCATAGAAACATGGATAGATTCTGGTCATTCATCATTTCCTTAAAAAATTCTTCAATGGATCGATTCTTTATTTATTTCTACCACACCATTCTGTTGAGGATTATGTGGGACAATTAGCTCCCTCCTAATCCCAACTGATTCACAGAAGGAAACGAGCTTCTTGGAGGTGTACTCTCCTCCATTTTTGAATCTCAATATCTTTTATCTTCCGCTTAGACATTGGTCCACACACATCTGAGTGAAGGATTTCCAAAACTCCTCTTAATTTCCACGCTTCCATTAGAATTGGTACTTGGTGAGATCACGTACTTTACCACTTGATGGAGTCATCTGCTCCATGTTTTCAACTGTCACTGTAGCTCCTTCTCAGAGCTATCGCCTGTGACCTACCTGGAACAAGAACAACAAGAGAAAAAGTTCTTCCAATATCATTTTCATAAGAACATATATAAGATAACAAGGATGGGAATCATCATAGGATTACCAAGATGACCTTCCCAGGAACAAGAAATGTCTCCTAAAGGAGATGCTAGTTCATTTTGCAAACAAGTGCAATAATCATATATATATCAATGCAACCAATATACCTAAAAATAACAGAACCTTTCAAATATTGTTGTCACAAATATGGTGTTTACTTGTGCTATAACAACTATCAACCTTGATATGTGCAAATTGAAACTTAACAATTTGATCAATCAAACCTGGAACCTGGAGCCTCAACTGCTTGTTCCTCTGAATGTATTGAATCCAATATCATTGCTTGGACAAGTTCTCTTTGTACATTCCCTGCAAACACACTCATGCTTTGCTAGATGATATAACTTGAAAAGCATATACAAGTGCATATCTTTGAAATTTGCAGCATCGTTCAACTTGTCTTCTGATCTGAAACTAGACACCATCTTAACAAGAAGAGGTCAGAAAATGAATAAAAAAGGTTCAATGATTAGAACAAACTAGAAACTCTGAAATTTCAACTTTGACCACATAATTACTTTGACCAAAAGTCAACCTTTGAAATTCACTTTGACTTTGACCAGTCAAACATTGAATTTGACTTTGACCAATCAAACTTTGACTTTGACCCAAAAACTCAAACTTGACATTTTTGTTTGTTGAGAGTACCAAAAGGTGCGTTAGGCTAAGGCGTACTAGAATATCCAGAACTTAGGTCCAACGCTTCACTTAAGGTGCCCGAAGAGTTGGATTAAGGTTTGTTGTAGCTGGAAGATTAGAAACCCTAGTTGTAGCTGCAAATGGTGCCACAACGAGCTTAACAAAGAATTGCCACTTTACCTTCTAACGGTTAGAATTTCCTAAAGGTGTTGTGGGCCCATAACCTGTTAAAATATTCGATGTGATTGTTTTACCATAGACAATATCACAATATTGTCACCCAACCATAGGCACACAACCACCCCCAAGCACCATAACCTTTTCTAGATAGAATGATTCTGGAAGCAACACTAGAATCAATAGATAACCAAGAGAGCACATCTTTCTCCAAAGTGAGCTCATCAGAAAGAAATTCCCAAAGACATAAAACAAGAACAACACTCAGTTGCAGCAGTTGTAGTTGCAGTTATCAAAAATATCACCAAGAATATCAAAATACCACCAAGAATGTCATCAAGAATACCACCAAGAGATACTAGGAGGTAGGGTGCACATCTTAGGCTAGATGGTGCTAGAGAGAGAGACCAAGAAACACCCTAGAATATCCACCTTCCATTCTTGAAGCTGCAACTCCAAACTTGTGCCATGCTTGAGAGAGAGAGTGAAGTGCGTGTATATAAATGAGCTAGATCATCTCTTATTTATAGTGGTTCTTGTCACCTATCTGGGCCGACTTGTCCTTTTAGAGGCTAATACTTTAATATTAATTATTTTAATGAGTTGACTTGTCTTCTAGGGTTTTTACACATCTGTTTAAGGTCTCTCTTTCTTTTGAAATATTATATTCTAGCCAAAAGGTTACACATGGAGGTTAATACCTCGCAAAGCTACCATAATATCACCAAATGACTTATCGGAATTGGATCTTTGTCAACTCTTCAAATTTGTAATAAGCATGTAATGTTTATTTTTATTTTATTTTGTTTTTTTTGGAAAAATTGAAAGTGAAAATAAATCATTGTGATGTTTAGCCTTACAAAGGCATTGAAACACTGAAGGTTGTAGTGAGGAAAAGAGGAAGGAAATGTAAGGAAAACTTGAGGGATAGTAGTAGAAGAGAAAGTTTGAAGAAGGAAACTTGCTTGAAGATTGATGGATTAAAGAGTAAAGGAGATTTTCCACAAGGTGCCTCTCAGCCATGGCCATCTTCACATGCAAATCCATGTATAACTCACCCCTCTATATTCATCTCCATATCTTAATAAAATATCCATTAAATGTTGAATTCCTGGGTAAAGAATATGTTGTTATGGTATGATTGAGCTTAGGTATGCTTGATTTTTTCTTTGGTTCTTAAAATTTGTTGTATGGCATTGTGCAAGCCACAAGTATTGTCTCAAATGGTGCTATGTCTTGGTTTACTTGACTCACTTCACTGTACATTTTCCGAATTCATTGAGCTATCAACATATTGATGGAAAAAATATCCTTTTTTATATACAAGAGCCATTGTTTTCCTTCCATGCTAACGTAGCCATTGTTTTCCTTCCATGCTAACATCATGCTAGGCCATTCACTTCTCTGGGCTAATCAAGTGCATTTGAGGGGAATTTTAATATATTATGATTTCATCCACTTTATGTTTCTACATGCATAGGATCCACATTCATTGTTGCTCCTAGATCCTTCATATCAAATGTCCTAGCCAACTGAGCCTTCAAATTGCTGATCTAAACCATGTTTTTTGTTTTCTACAAGCATATCGTCAACATATAACACCAAAATAGTGAATATGTCATTTTCCAACTTTTTAAAGTAAACACAATGATCATACTCACTTCTTGTAAAATTTTGGCTCAGCATGAAGGAATCAAAATTCTTTTACCATTGCCTAGGAGACTGACTCGGGCCATACAATGACTTCTTGAGTTTGCAAACAAACCTTTTATTGCGATCATAAACAAACCCTTCTAGTTGTTCCATATATATTTCATCATCCAAATATCCATGTAAAAATGTTCTTGTATCATCTAGTTTCTCTAACTCAAGATCAATTAAAGCAACTAGTGCTAACAAAACACAAATTGAAACAAGTTTAACAACTGGTGAAAAAATTTCATGGAAATTAATACCTCCCTTTTGAGAATACCCTTTTTCTACTAGTCTTTCCTTTTACGTTTCAACTTTATCATCAACACCCTTTTTCATCTTGTAAACCCACTTGCAACCAACAACCTTCCTGTTCTTCGAGAGTTCTACCAAGTTCCATGTTTTATTCCTCTCTAAGGCATCCATTTCTTCTTTCATTGCTACTTTTCATTTAGCACTATCAGATACCTCTATTGCTTCACGATAACAACTAGGTTATCCATCATTATAAATCAAAGAAACAAATGTAGCAAAATCACCATACCTCTTAGGAAAATTTATTACCTGTGTAGATCTCCGTAGAGATTGTTGTGGTATTTCCTCAATTTCCTGGAAAAATTTTGTATCATCATCTTCTTTTGCAGGAGCTTCTTTGTGAACATCTTGATGCTCCTTCTCTTTTGTAGATGATCGAGTCTCCAACTTAATTGGTTGATTCTATGGTACTTCTACCTGTTTCACTTCAACATCCACATATGATTTTATGAGTGACAATTCATCAAATATGACATCTCAGTTAATGTTGATTTTGTGGGAAATAGTATCCCACAATATATATCCCTTAACTCCATCACCATACCCAACAAAGATAAACCTTTTTGATTTGGGATCTAACTTAGAAATTTGATTCTTAGCAATAAGAGCATAGATTTCACAACCAAAGATTTTAAGATTTGAATAATCACAAGGGTGACTTGTCCATACCTCTTCTGGAATCTTACAGTCTATTGCAGTTGATGGTGATAGGTTTACCAAATAACATGCTATAAAAATTGCTTCTGCCCACAATTCCTGTTGCAACTTGGCATTATTGAGCACACTCCTTTCTCTCTCTATAAGAGTCTTATTCATGCATTCGGTAACATTGTTTTGTTGAGGAGTATAAACAATGGTTTTATGCCTTTCGATCTCAGCTTCCTTGCAATAATTTTCAAATTCCTTAGAAGTAAACTCACCTCCATTATCAGTTCTCAAACATTTGATTGACCTTCTGGTTCTCTTTTCAACCAAAGCTCTAAATTGCTTAAAAGCATTAAACACATCATCTTTTCTTTTTAATAAATAGATCCACACCTTTCTAGAGTAATCATTTATAAATGTTACAAAATATGACGATCCTCCAAAAGAAACTTTAGGAGATGGTCCCCAAATGTTTGAATGGATATAATCAAGGATACCTTTTAAATGTGACTATTTTCCATAAAAACATTTTTTGCAGAAATTCAAATTCAAAGATTTTAAGCTTGGAAGTAACTTATGATCTACAAGTACCTTAAGCTCTTTCTTGCTCATATGACCCAAAGGTTGATGCCATAAACGAGTAGAGTCACTTGCACCTTCAGATACCACTGCAACTTGATTTGATTTAGTTCTTCCTTCTAGCTCATAAATATTCCCAATCTTTTTAGCCTTCATGACTACTAAGATGCCTTTGGACACCTTCAGTACTCCACCTTGAAATGTACATTTATAATCACGAGAATCTAGAACTCCCAAAGATATTAGGATCTTTCTAAGTTCATGTACATATCTCACATCTGTTAATGTTCTTAAAGCTCCATCATACATTTTAGCCATGATGCTACCAATCATTTCCATTAAAAACAACACAGTCATTTATAGACTTCTATGTTCAGAACCAATTTCTGTGAATTCACATATGATTGGATGCACCAAAGTCTAATAACCAATGTTGATCACATTGTGAAAAATTACAAATAGATAATACCTCATCATTCATACATGAACTTGTTTCAGTTGAATTAACTTCGTTTGCTTCGTTTGTGGAGTCTTCTTTGGATGTTTGTTTCCTTTTCCAACAATCCTTCTTGAGATGTCGTGATTTGCCATAGTACCAACATTTTTGTTTACCCTTCTTGCCTTTTGACTTAGATATTGATGTACCTCTTTGATTCTACCCTCTATCTTTGGATCGACCTCTAGCCACCATTGCTTCTGATGTTGAGGTTTCTTGACTGGATTTTCTCCTCGTCTCCTCAGACAAAAGGGCTCCCACAACAATATGATAATCAATGATGTATGTTTTGCTAAAACACATAGATGTGACTGAATGATCCCAAGATTCATGTAATGAACACAAAAGGGTAATTGATTTGTCCTCATCTTCATATTTTACTTCCATACTAGATAATTGACAAATTAGAGTATTGAAAATGTTTACATGATCAACAATTTTTGTACCTTCTTTCATTTGTAAGCTATACAACTGTCTCTTCAAGAAGATTATATTCGTCAAGGAATTTTTCATATAAATACTTTTCGTCTTGCTCCATAATCTTTTTGTTGTTTCCTCTCCAACAATGTTAAACAAAACTTCATATTCCAAACACATACGAATGGTACTAAGAGCTCTTGAATCTAGATCATTCTAGTCCTCGTCCAACATACCTGCGGGTCTCTTTGACTTTCCCACCAATGTATTTTGCAATCCTTGTTGCACAAGAAGATCTCCCATCTTGAGCTTCCATAACTCAAAGTTACTTTTTTCATTAACACAAACTCAAGATGCCCAAATCACTACTTATAAAACTCGACTTTTTAAAATGGAAGAACAATATTATATTTCATGATTGAAACCCCAAAATAAAATATTAATTAAAAGGTTTTAAAAAACAAACCACATAATATATATAATATGTATGTTTTTTCCTTTAAAAAAAAAAAAACACCCACCTCTTCATTTATGAAATCGATCCTTCATAAAATATGCATAATGAAAAGTTTATAAAGTCGATCGATATTGTGCTTTAATGAAACAAAATTTCACTTTCAAACCTAGTGCTTTGTGCATAATGAAACAAAACATCCACATTCATAACCCTTCATATCTGGTAATCTGTAATGAAAGACAATTATCGCGCCTCCCTCATACGTAAAGGGAGATGATTCATGGTTATCACTCCGCCCAAAGGGCACAGGGATCCATGCTCCATAGAAAGGTTAGCACCCCTCCCAAAAATCCCAGGGAGCGAGGATCTCTAAAAAGATGTAGAATCTAAGTCTGGGAGTGATTATCGCTCCTCTCATGAGGCTAAGGAGGTGATAGGCCGAAAAATATTCCCCCCCTTCAACGAATTCATACCGTCACACGGATTGAGCTTCATATTGAATCTCAACACTCTGATTTTGAAGGAACTTACCCTCACATGCCATATCTCTCCCAACTGGGATCACCTGCTTTGACACCACTTGTTGTGCAGCTGAAGCATAAACCAAACAAGATTAAACAACATAAAATTACAAAACAACAATCACACACAAAGAACACAATGAATTTACGTGGTAAAACCATTCAAAAGATAAACATCCATGAGGTAATGATAATCGGTTTTATTATTGTTCAAGAGAGAAATACAACAGCCAAATTGGGCTTACAACCATCTCTCACACTCATCCCATGTTGAAATGTACACTTGACACTAATAGGGTGGGGTGAATCAGTGTCACAAAAGTTTGGACAATTTTCCACTTTCATAAATTAATTGAACAATATATATTTATTTCATTTTCTCAACCAATATATAAAATAATAAATATTTTATTCATTTATTTAACATGAATGAATGCATAAGATCAATCTTTGAATATCTTCAACTTTAAACCATTATGAGAGACCCATCTCTCTGTTACAAGACCCATCTTGTAGTTAACAGATCCAACTGAGAAATGAGGAATCCAACCCTCATAAAAAGTCCTATCTTGTTGTTCTTAGATCCAACTGAGATGAGAGGGATCCAATCCTCATACAAGACCCAACTTGTAAACAGACACCAACCTGATAGAATGAACCTTCATTCAATCCATTATATATAAATATATATACTTCAATAAATTCAACTTCATTTTTGTTCACCCTACTTCTTTGTTTTTATAGTCTCCTAACAGGTATGAGTTTGAATCATTATGTACCTTTGTTTGAACCATCACACCTCTTCATACACCTCTTCATTTGAATTAATAATAATAATTTATATTATTATTATTATTACTAGTTTGATTTAAAGACTTTGAATCCCTTGATTTTCATTATATTATGTTTTGGCTAAAAACGTGTTATTGCAAATGTTGCATAATTCGAGTTCCACGGAAGCGCTTCCTTCAAACCATGTTTTTCATATAACCATATGCGCAGAAGCATGGGCTTATTAATTTAAGCGCTACCTCTTCTTTAACCCAATCTTGTTATCTCCGAAGTGATCTTCCAGAGTGTTAATCTTGATTTGACGTGTATCCATTAACTTCAACAGTCTAGATATTATTTCAGAGCTTCGGTACTTTGGGAATCCAGGTTACTAGAACTCTTAGTAGTTCAATTCCTCCAGAATGATAGCCTATCAAATAAGTTATAAAGCGGTGGTGATTGCTTGTTATCGGTTAACACCTTCACTTACGCTACCCTTCCACTATGCTTGATCAATAGTTGAGAACGCTCTCGAACTAGATCAATGGTTGGAGTTACTTTTTGATTTACGATTTACTCTATCCTTCCACTGTACTTGATCAACGATCGAGAATTCTCTCGAATTAGATCAACGATTGGCGTTATTTATGGAACCACATCAACGGTATGGATTTGATCCTTACACTATCCTTCCATTTCTTAATCCAACGGTTATTACTTAATCAAAGGTTGAGATGGATGACCATTGTTTACTTCGGGACTTCGGGCCTCTGCAATATTTCAACCTTTTGAAGTACATTTCATTGAAGTGCTTATTATCACTTTCTCCTTGATAACCTCCACATGTCTAGGAGCTAGGACCGTGGGCTTAATCATTCCAAGCATTTGTTTTGTCATCGATATCGACCGCGAATCTTCCTTCTCGAAGGACGGTCAAATCTTATTTCGGAGCTTCAACACTCCGAGAGTTCATAGGTCTAGGTAATTGTTGTTCCAATTTCCACAGGAGTTGGTCAGCGTCGAAGTGGTAAACATGGGAGAGCTTACATCATGTTTTGATCTAATGGTCATGTGAGAATCCAGAGGATAATAGATCAACGGTTATCATTAAATTTGGCCTTAGGCGCTTCGGGTATTTCCTCTGAAGGACAAACTCCCATAGTGACGTAACTTGTTGACGTCATTGCTGACTTGGCACTGGTCAAGTGGTTGCCATGTGTCACCTACATTCGTGACTTACATAACCTAAAGTGCCAACTGGACCTTGAAACTTGTCACCATCTTATTTCACCATGTGTTCTTGCTGACATGGATCTCCTGACATGGCACATGTCCTCCTTCTAGTCATGCATTCATATGAATCCTTGATCCAACGACTATGATCAGCTCTTAGATCAATGACCCAGATTTATTTCGGCGTTCGAGTCTTTGGGTTATTCGTTCCCAATTCTCAACTCTCCCGAAGTGAGATTCCCCGAATAAACCTCGAGCAATTTGAATTCATCTAACGATCCATATTTCACACAAAAGGCTTAACACGATCCAACGACTGTCGGGATTTTGGCTATTAGGGATCTCGTGAATCCTTGATACAATGACTATGATCATTTCTAGATCAATCGTCCAAATTTATTTTGGCGTTTGGGTCTTTGGGTTATTCGTTCCCAATTCCCAATTCTCCCGAAGTGAGATTCCCCGAATAAACCTTGAGCAAGTTGACTTCATCTAACGATCCATATTTGACGTGAAAGGATTAACACGATCCAACGGCTGTCGAGATTCTGGCTATTAGGGATCTCATAAATCCTTGATCCAACAACTATGATCAGTTCTAGATCAATGGTCTAGATTCATTTCGGCCTTCAGGACTTTCGGTTGTTTGTTCCCAATTCTCAATTCTCTGAAGTGAGATTCCCTGAATAAACCTCGAGCAAGGTGACTTCATCTAACGATCCATGTAAGGCCATCCTATTTCAGGGCCTCAATAATAAATAAATATCTATTTTGTTGTTTCTTGCTGAAATAATATGCAATTTAATTTATGGTTTTCTTTCATGATTTTTCTTTGGTTTTTCTTTGTACCAGGAGTAAACTGATAAACAACATAATCACAACAACATCATAATAAAATACATACCTCTAGTTATAGGTTGGTTCATTTAGTCCTTGGTTCTCTTGTTCTTGAGCTTTCCCAAACTGCCCAACTGAATATTAAACTCCCATCCAACTAGGAACAACCTCTTTGGCTCCCTAGCTCTGGGAATCCTTGTGGTTTCCTGGCCCCCAAGCCCAAAGTTCTCAACAACAACAGTGCCATGTTAGATTTTCCAAAATGATCTGTTCTCCCAATTTTCCTCCTCCTCTTTCACCTCTTGCAGAATTTTCAAATACAAAATGAGACCCTTCTCCAAGTCCCCTGCCCTCTTCCTTATCCTCCCCTCTCATTCAATTTCCCAACTACCTTCCCCCCTCATTAATTACCCAACAACCTTATCCCTTCATCAATTACTTCACCTATCTTTTAATAATAAAATAATAAAAATAAACTTATTGAATTTATTTTAATAATTAATTAAATTTAAATTAACAACTATGAAAATTAAATAATCAGATTGGGTTGTTACATACACCCATCCTTCAAGAAAATCCGTCCCGAAGTTAGAGTAATTTAAAATACAAGGGTAATGACACATGATTCATACATCCACATCAAAATAAACAACATCGTCAATTTAAAACACTTATACATACTACTGTACATGTGCAAGGCATGCATGTGTAGCTAGCACATACATGACTCGCACATGTAGTAATGACAATAATTATCACACCTTAAGTAATTCTTGTATGCATCCAATCCAATCAACAAGACCATTCATTTCATAAAAGACAGTAAACCATTTAAAATGTTTGTGAAATCCCTCAATTACAATAATTTAGAACAAGCAACATTCACTTAGATAATTGTCATTCAGTTAAGTAAATATAAACATACATATATACATATTTTTCAAAATGAGGAAATCAAGAAATTCTACCATAATGTGAAAGCCCCACGCACTCTCAACTACTTCTAGTCATCCTTCCTCCCTAACATACTTCCCTCTTCCATCCCTATCCTTTCTTTGTTGGATTGTCTTGGAGTGTCAACTATATTGACCTAACTCCAGATAGAACCCGTAAGAGGAAGTGTCAACTCTCTTGACCAAGCTTTCTCGACAGGCAACTGGCAATCATCATTGCACGTCTAAGGGAGCGTGAGCTAACACCATCCTCCCATGACTCCAGGTTTCATAGGATACAAGGTGGTAAATGCCTCCACCCATCCTAATAGAACTAGGGTCAAACCCTACCATGGGCCATACAGTGGCACTATGTTGCTGGGCATTTTGTCATCGCATATTTAGTTTTAGGCAGTCTCACTACCTGAAAAACATGCACTTGTCCACACATCATAGAAATGAATTTGAACCAATATAATTTCACATACAGGATTCATACTATAATGTTTCTTGGTCGATGTTCAAGACATCAACCTTTTATCATCATTGTTCTTGGGCTATTTCATAGTGTATTGACCTGCAGATTATTCTATGACACAAACCCATACATATCCATGAATTATCATCATGTAAATGCATTTAATCATAAACTCAATCCGGTATCCACGTACCAACAACTTTAAATGTCAAAATTTTAAAGTTAGAAATAGATTGCATAATATCCATCATAATTCAAATAACGTTAAACATTCATAGAATTGACATTCACATAGGTTCATATGTCTTAAAAGTTCAAGTGTATCATTAATAGTTTCACAATGAAAGAAAATAAAGATGATTAGGCCTTAAGTAATTCTAGTTGTCTAAGTCAAAAGGTGGCATTACATACACCCAACCTTCAGGAAAACATATTCTCGAGGTGGTCAAAAAAGTGAGGGATGATCTCATTGTATGGTCTCTGCATCCTCCCAAGTAGCAGATCCTGGGATATACTTGTCCCACTGGACCTTAACTTGGTCTACCAGACGATTTCTGAGCTATCGGACCCTAAGGTCTAATATGTGTAACGGTTTGACCATGAGGGTTCCTGCGTTCGACACCTGCAACTCCTTCCAATTTAGTTTGTGATATTCGTCAGAAACATAATGACATAGAACAGATACATGAAAAACATTATGAGTTTTATGCAAGTGGGGTGAAAGTACGAGACGATAGGCTACGAGTCCAATTCTCTCTTGGATTTTGAACAGCCCTATAAATCGAGGCGACAACTTTGTCCCCTTCCCGAACCGAATGGTACTCTTATTAGGCCTGATACCAATGAAAACTTGATCTCCCACTTTATAACTTCATTCGATCCTATGTGCATCAGCATAACTTTTCTGTCTATCCTATGCTTCCTTTAGTCGTTGCCTGATCTGAATCACTTATTCCTCCATCTCTTGAATCAATTCTGGCCCAATTTTCACTCGGTCTTCTAACCTTTTCCAACTCAATGGTGTCCTACATGGCCTTCCATATAGAGCTTCATAGGGTGACATTCCAATGGAGCTATGAAAAATGTTATTGTAGGTGAACTCTACCAAAGGTAGGTACTTCTCCCAATGGGTTTGATTATCCATAACATACATCCTAAGCATGTCTTCCATAACTTGAT